>JASDQU010100171.1:182043-253318 GCA_032191745.1 Picea mariana
TTTATATGATAAACTCACAGCTCTGTTTACAGCGTAGATTTGCTTTGACACATAAGCATGCATTATTGTATATAATTTTGATTTGATAAATCAAATTTTGTTTATCGTTTTAGTTTTGATTGGATTTAGCTTTGATTCGATTGATCGTGGTATGGATTTGATTGTTTTAATTTGGCTTGAACTGAATACTCTGTTGCTTGTTGAAGTTGTTAATATCTTTTCTAAACATAAGTTGTTTCTAGTATTTCAATTTCGAACACAGTCAATGTTTCGATTCGGATTGGTTATATTCTATATGGTATGGTTGGAAATAATGGTTAACTGTTATGATTTTATGTTCCATGTCATTTTTGACCAATTCGAATGCCATTCAAAATGTTTCTGTTAATATGTAACCAAATTGCGAATAGATATGAATCATAACTGTTATACCCAACTGATCGATTCACATTGTTTTGTTTGACCATGTTATCAGTTCGATCCATATATTGTTTAAATTTTATTTGGGAACGAAAGTGATTATGCCTAGGATTATGATTTGTTTCTATATTTGACTCAGACACGATTTGATTCAATTGTTGCCCAGTTTACGATTATCACCTCTGTCGATTTGATGATGGTTGTGATTACTATTTTTGGTCCTTCCTGTTGGCTGTGTAACGCTCAGCGATCGAAGTCTATGGCAAAGTTGGGTTGTGCTGTTATGCATGTTTCATTTTGACTATAATCGCAACAGCCTTTCCATATTGGTATTTGATTAAAACAATATAAATCTTATGAATCAATTATGATTGTGTCCGATTATGATTGTATCGATTATGATTGTGTTAGATTACATCGATATGATTTCATTTAATATGGAACAGTCTTGTTGTGGTTTGACCATATTTTATGGTAAAAGAAGAACAGAGCAGTCTTATCCCTGTTTGGACTGAATCACTTTTCGATTTTGTTCATTTGAATGATAAATTCATTGGAATCATTAGTGATTCATTTTTTAATGTTTATTAAAAGAAAATTAAATTGGATTAATTATTAAAAAAAAAAAAAGATTTGGTTTGATTTCTATCTGATCCTGTATGCTATTTTAGACTAGCTACAGAATCAGATGATTCTGTAGCTAAGTATGTAGGATCAAATTTTTATTATTTTGTTACTGAAATATCTCTCTAATTTGATAATTGTGTTCTATTGCAGGTAAATTCAAAATTGCAGTTGAGTTTATGAGCAGTTAGGAGATATTTTAAAGATTTCACTTGCATTTTGATTTCCTAGTTTAGGTGATTTTGGGATATTTCCCAAATTATGTAAAACATTTTGATATTATCCATAGGGAGGTTTTACCCTGTGGAGAGACTTATATATACTTATGATTTTTGTAATAATGTTCATCCTCATTCATGGGAGAACAAGGATATGGAGTTTTAATACAGACTGAAGCAGAATTTGGTGTTTTGTCACAACTTTAGCTTCTCATTATATCAACATTTTGTTTCATGTTGTGTATATCAATTTGTATATGGTTTATGACTACTTTAGCTATCTAAATCAAGTGAAAATGATATAATTTTAATTATCATAATCCATATCTGGTTTCTTCCAATTGTATAAAAGGCATAATAATTGTCTAATTCAGTTTGTGAATGACAGGTTTATCTTCTTCATGAATTGAGTTGTTAAATATAAGTTTTTGCATAACAGGTTTCCCTTATTGCGGAGATTTATAATCATAAAATTGTTATGATCTTTTATGTCTTGTTTGTCCTGTAAATAACTCGAAGAGAAGCGCAACCAATCGTTTACGAAAAGCTTTGGGATTAACCGGTGCGAGTTTACTTCCTTCGATCAGCTTCGAAGTCATTATACGTAGGATAAACTAGGAGCGCTTCCAGGTTAGCTAGTATATTGCTTGTTATTCTTATTAGTAGTTTAGTTCAGATATTAGTTTAAGTTAGAGTTAGTATATTAGATCGTTTAATTCCAATAGTTTTATTTCTTGTTCATAAAATATAAAAAATCAAATAAGATTCCTGGCTGTCTTAGGGAAGAAATCACATGAGTTTTGCAGGTTTTAATTAAATCTGTATGCTGTTTATAGTGTACATTTGTGAATAAGTAATATTGCAGCTGGTAAATTAGATAGTTGATTTGAGTTATTATATTAGTAATTAGTAGATTGTATATAATAGTTAGAATAGTTGTATTTAGTTTTGGTTTTATTTAATAGAGTGTTTTAATTAGATTAGTGTATTAGTTTAGTTTAGTTAGTTTACTTTCTTTTAGTTAGTTTTAGTTAGTTTTATTTGTTTTAGATAGATTAGTTAGTTTGGTTTAGTTTTCTCTTTGGTTTTCTTAGGAGACCTTAGAGCGGCCAACAGAGCCGTTAAACCCGTTAGGGTGGTTCATTCCAAACGGCTTGGGTTATTTAGACAACCCTGGACCGGTTCCACTCTCTCAATTGACGGACGGATAATTTCGCCCGTCAACAAATGGCGCTAGAAGGAGGGCCTGAACTTAATTAATGGCACGAGGCAGTCGCAAGACTCCTCCCCCACCTAATTTCACACCTATAGTGACTAGAAGCCGTTCACAAGATAATATTCCCCCCTCAAACAACAACTACTTCAATCGAAGATCCGCAGATCACAGTTGAGCCAGCAACCCCTAATCCTATAGGTGGTGATCTCCAAGAGATCGTTCGTCAATCTCTTATCAAAATAGACAGTGCCTTAGCTAGTCTTAGGAAACCAAACTGCCCGTGGGGTCAACCTTTAGACTTCTCTGATATTAGAGAACAGTTAGGTGACATTGACCTCGCTGTGAATTCTCCAGATCCAAACTTAAATCCTGCTGCAGGAGGATTTGGGATACCTCCTTCACCACCTCCCTCATCTCCTTCCTCTTCTAGAGGAGATTCCTCTTCTGACGAAGGCAATCCACCTTCTCAGCCTTCCACACCCAATTCCCCAATGGAAAATCAGAACAACCCTGCTAGACCCTGGTTGGACCAGGATGCAGTAGCTTTATCTGGAGCCCAACACCCTTTACCTAAGCATCTGGAGAAATGGCTTCCTAAGTTTGATCCCGATTCAAAACAGATAGCCGAAGATCATATCAAAAAATTTATGTTAGCCATCAGACTCCGTAATGTTGAACATGAAGATGTTGTCTGTAGGTTGTTCCCTTACACCTTTGAGGGTAATGCGTCCACTTGGTACTTTTCCCAACAACCCCATACCATAGTGTCTTGGGAAAAGTTTGAGTCATGCTTTTTGGAAAAATTCGGAGATGGCAAACCTCCGGAAGTCTTATTCATGGATCTTTCGAGCTTAAAAATGAACCCAAAAGAAAAATTTAAAGATTTTAATCAAAGATTCCTAACACTTAAAAATCGAATCCCTGCAGACTCTATTCCTGCTGAGAGTCTTGTAATAGCTTACTACACCAAATCTCTACATCAAAGTATAGCTATTTGGGTTAAAAGATATAAAAAGGACACGTTGTTAGAAGCCTTCGAAGAGGCTACTCAATTTGAAAAAGATATACTTAGTCTTAAGGACTCTTCTAGCAATGAGACTGAGACTGTTTCTTCTTCCAAAAAGAAGATTGAAATTCTCCCCAGACCTACACAAAACAAAACACAACCCGAAAACTCTGATTTGGAAAATTTAACCAAAGTTGTACAAAAATTGTCTAATCAAGTTATAGATTTAAAAAGGTCGACAGAAGAAGCCTCTTCGAGTAAAGGACCCTACAAACCTCCTTTCCGAAAGCCTTTTCCCACTAACCAGCCTAATCCAAACCTTGAAGGCTTGAACCTAGAAAGTTTGCAATGCACTCTCCAGACAATTCTAGGAGCTCAAGATGACTTGATACCTCCTGAAATCCCTCAAGAGGAAGTCGAGCAGGAAACAACTCAAGAAGAAGAGTCTTCTCCAAACATCTTTGGACACTTCTCGGATATTATCTTCCAAGCTAACTTCGAGACTGTTCACCCTTACAAGACTAGGAGCAAGACAGCAAACAAACCTCCTGTTGAGAACACTACAACTTCACCTCCAAAGCTATCTAAATCAGTAGAAACTAAACAAAGTAATGTTGGCCCTAAGTTAGATTATGATGTTGTTGAAGATCTTAAAAAATTACGGGCTAACATTTTTATTTATGAGTTGAAATTTCCAATTTTGTTACAGAAGATGTTGCAAAATATTTTAGACAATGGCAAGAATGGTAATTCAAATGGTAATAAGGTTGTGCAAGGCAAAGCTCCACAGAAGACTTCCACAAAAAACAATCCAGATCCTCAAGATAAAAGAAGCCTTCCTGTACCACCTGTAAATAATGTAAATAATGTAAATAACACAAATAATGTAGATAAAGTAGCAATAGAAACCACGAGTAAGAAATCACAAGCTACAACTCTAAGTACTCGCAAGAATATACCTCCTTTTCTTTTAACTTTCGAAATCTTCAACAGAAATGTGCATAATTGTATGGTTGACTCAGGAGCATCATCAAATGTGATGCCTTGGTCTGTCTGCCAAAAGATTAACGCCGAAGTAGAACCATCTTCTTTGAAAATCATACAACTTGATCGAACAGATGTTAAAGTTATAGGCGAACTGAAAAATGTATTGATTAGATTATCGTCTAACCCAAAGGTTCATCAGGTTATTGATATAATTGTGGTGGATATTCCAGAAGTATATGGTCTGTTTTTTAGCAGGGACTGGTCGGAGCATCTACATGGTTACTTCGCGATGGACTGGTCTCACTTATGGCTTCCAGAAAATGGTAAGCCCAATAAGATCAGGGTGAATCGTGAGCGTTACCTCAAGTTCACGGTAACAGACTTGAATGACCCCAATGAACCATATACACCTCCTGCTGATTCACCTGAAGTCCAAGGGATGGACACCTTCTTCGGAAATTTCATGGTTGAAGTTTCACCTATCAACAATCCGGAACAGCAACCTGAGATCATAGCATTTACGCAACCAACAACTTCTATCCAACAGTCATGTGAGCCCGATGGAAATCAAATTTGGTCTCTATATTTTGACAGTTCCAAGTCTAAAGAAGGAGCTGGTGCAGGCTGCATCATTATCAATCCGGCAGGTAACAAAACATTATTGGCTTGTAGGCTAGAATTTGAATGTACTAACAATATCGCAGAATATGAGGCTTTATTGCAAGGTCTCAGAAAAGCCTTAGAAATGCACATTCAAAATCTGGTTGTATTCGGCGACTCTGAGATAGTGATCAGGCAGGTGAGAGATTCTATACACTGTCTTTCCCTGCATCTCAAAAGTTACCAGTCTGAGGTATGGAGTTTAATGAACAAAATTTCTGCTTTTAATATAAATTCCATTCCTAGATTAAATAATGCTAAAGCAGATCTACTAGCTAATGTTGCATCTAAACTTCTTCCTGCAGAAGGCTTATCCCCAAACACATTCTCCATGGAGCTGTTGTTTCGACCATCTTCTCCTGACAATATCACAAACTGGAGAGTATTTGATGATGATCAACAGATCATTAACTTTTTGCACATGGAAGAAACCTTTCAAGGCGCTGTGATAGATGAACAAACCCACGACGACAATTTGCACGACTTTACGGTAATACCTAATCCGAAATTTCCTGAAGATCTGTCGGACATGGTAAACTTCATACCCAAATCTGTTGTTAGACTAGAAAAGTTTTATGATTTTGAAGATAAATTTAAAAAGACGGTCAATTGCAAAACCAACAGTTCCTCATTATCTTATGAAAAAGTCAATTTAGGGACTAGTGAAAATCCTCAGTGTATCAACTTAGGCTTGGGATGTTCAAGACAAGAAAAAGCTGTTTTTGTTAAATTATTTAAAGAATTCAAGGATGTCTTTGCATGGACTTACGATGATCTTAAAACATTCGATCCCAATATTATACAGCATGTCATCCCGATGAAGCCCCAAACTTTACCCTTCCAACAGAAACTGAGGAAAATGCATCCTAAACTAGAACCGACCGTACAAAAAGAATTGAATAAACTCCTAAGTGCTAAAATAATTTTTCTTGTTAGACACACTCAATGGGTATCCAACCTAGTCCCAGTACGGAAGAAAAATGGGGAAAATTGACTTTTTGTCGATTTCCGAAACCTCAACAAAGTGTCTAACAAAGATAATTATCCTGTCCCTCCCATGGAACATATCCTTCAACAAGTATCTGGTTCCGAGAGGCTATCCTTACTAGATGGTTTCTCTGGATACAACCAAGTCTTGATGTCTTCACCCGACCAACTAAAAACTACCTTTCGTACCCCGTGGGGCACTTATGCTTATCGCAAAATTCCCTTTGGATTGATTAATGCTAGTGCTACCTTTCAGAGAGCAATGGACATTGATTTCAGAGGCTTAATCAATCACTCCGTAGTAATCTACTTAGATGATGTGACCGTTTATTCTAAAAACAAAGACGATCATCTAGCTCACTTACGAGCCGTTCTGCTACGATGTCATAAATACGGCATCTCCTTGAACCCCAAGAAGTCCATCTTTGCAGTAGAACATGGTAAATTACTAGGATTTATTGTGTCTAGTGATGGAATGATTATTGACCCTGAGAGGACCCGAGTCATCACTAAACTTCCCCCACCTACCTCCAAAAAATCCATGCAGTCTTTCCTAGGCCAAATTAATTTCGTGAGAAGATTTGTCCCCATCTTTTCCGAAATGGTCAGGCCTCTTCAGATTCTGATTAAGAAAGACACCCAATATCACTGGAGACCCACAGAAAACCAAGCTTTCAATGCTATAAAGAAGGCCATAATAGACGCTCCATCTCTTATGAGCCCTGATTTCTCTCAAGACTTTACACTCTATACTTTTGCCTCTGATCATTCCTATGCCACAGTCCTAACTCAGAAGAATTCCGAGAACAACAAAGTACCCATCGCCTTTATGAACTCTGCTTTCAAAGGTGATGAACTTAACTACCCAGTGGTTGATCGGCAAGCCTACGTTTTTTTCAAGGCAGTTAAGCATTTCCGGTCATATCTTTTGAAGTCAAGGACGAAGGTCATTGTCCCCTACCCTGCCGTAAGGAACTTGTTAGTGAAAAAGGAGTTAGGAGAGAAAAGAGCCAACTGGGTCACCTCCTTACAGGAGTATGACTTAGAAATCACTCCAACACAGATCGTGAGAGGCAAAGGGTTGTGTAAGTTGGTAGTTGATTCAGAGACTAAACAGCAAGAAGATAGTGATACGTCAAACCTAGAACAACGCGATTAGAGTTTGATTTGTTGCACACAAAACCTCGTAAGTCCTTGGTACGACGATATTAGATTTTGTCTTGAACATGGATCAGCACCCCGTCACCTTGACCCCGCCAAAAGAAGAGCGTTGAGACTAAAGTCCGCCTCCTTTCATCTAGTTAACGGTATATTGTTTCGTCAAAATTTCGACGGCGTACTGATGCGTTGTCTTGAAAAGGACGAAGTAGAAAAAGTCTTTCTTGAGTTGCATGCAGGAGAAGCTGGTGGTCACTTTGGTGGCGGCACCACTGCTCATAAGGTTTTAAGAGCCGGTTACTACTAGCCGACACTTTTTAGGGACGCCCATGCCTTGTGCCGTAAATGTATCATTTGTCAGAAAGCATCAGGGCGATTGCAAAAACCAGCCTTCCCCTTGCAACCCATTTCAGTCGATTCTCCTTTCCAGCAATGGGGCCTTGATATCATAGGTCCTATTAACCCTCCATCCTCACAACAACACAAGTATATTGTGACAGCCACTGATTACTTTACTCGATGGTCTGAAGCCGCTGCACTAAGAACTGTTAACACAAGTCAGGTGATCACTTTTCTAAACTCGAATATCATCACTCATTTTGGTATCCCTGATTGTCTAGTCTTTGATAACGCTTCATACTTTTCTTCTCTTGAGATGACTGAGTTCGCCTTAGAGAAAGGAATAAAGCTGAAGTATTCTGCTAGTTACTACCCCCAGGGCAATGGCTTAGCAGAATCAACAAACAAGAACTTGATCAAAATTATCAAGAGAACCGTGGCTGAAAATCACAAGAACTGGCACAATGCACTGCTTAATGCGCTGTGGGCTGATAGGGTAACACCCAAATCCGCTATAGGTAACTCCCCCTTTTTTCTCGTTTATGGCAGAGAAGCCATTCTTCCACCTCACATTCTTCTTCCTTCGCTCCAATTGTCACAAAAAGTCCAAGAAGAAGATTGTCCCCCTTTAGAAAGCCGTATTAATTCTTTGATGAAGTTAGAAGAAGTAAGAACCCAGGCTAAGCGTAAGTTAGATCAACATTAACAACTGATTAAAAGCTGGTTCGATTCTAGTTCTGCTTCTGATAGGAATTTTGAAGTAGGCGATCTTGTCTTAAAGTGGGACAAACCACACGAAGGAAAGGGTGAGCACACCAAGTTTCAAAATTTGTGGCTTGGGCCATTTTTGATTGCTGAAAAGTTGGGTCCTAGTTCCTTTCGATTGCAGAATCTTGAAGGGCAGCATGACACCTATCCGATGAATGGCCAAGCCCTGAAAAGATACTTCGCTTGATTTCTACCCTTGTATATTATGTAAATATTTCCTTTTGTTTTTATTTTTGCCATTGTTTTTGTTTTTGGTTTTGATTGGGATTGATCAGTTTTTTGTGTTTTTGAAACATATGCATACTTGTGCACTAATCCATTCAGATTAAGACCATGGGAAAATTTCTTCGCTGAAATAACTTCTGAAAGATTGTACGAACATCAGTGATATATTTCTAAAAATGATATTTATGTTGGAAAATTTTGTTGTTTGAAAGAAGTTTACTAATTTCAATCTTTGAGCAAAGTTTGTCATGATCATCTATTATCTTTTTACGCTGTCCCTTTTCCGTAGAGGAATGACTCAAAAGGATGTCTCCCTGTCATAGCAAGTTGTTTTGTAAATAAAACATTTCTGGAGATGAATAAAGGACAGTGTCAAAAAAAAAAAAATGCTGACAAGGTCTGAAAAAATATGATAAAATACCAAGATTTTTTAGCGTCACCCCGCTCAGCTATACATAGAAGAAAAACAAAATAAAAATGTTAATAAGAGCTGTGCAAAGTGTTTGTAAACCTGCCGGGATACTGAACAGGTCCGCTGGCAGCGGGCAAATGCAAGCATAGCACCAAGACAACTTCGTCAGGGTACTGAACAGGCCTGCTGGCAGCGAAGCAATGTCGGGTACATGAAAATATGTAAAATTATAAGAAACCTCTTTAAAAGTCCTTTACTCTGATCCAGAGCTTCTTGACAGGATATAGATGTCAGAGTGGGTTAAATGGAAACCCTGTCGAGGCTATGGACGCCTCCTGGAAACAGTGGCCATGCCAACAGTATTGAAGATTTTATCATAAAAATCGTGACTTGCTGATCTTAAGATTGCTATTAGTTTGCATCTTTTAAAACATCACTGGAAAAGATAGTAAATGATGATGTTTGTACAATTTTATGATGGTTGTTTTTGAGCTGAAATTTTCTTTGTCGTCCTAATCTGAATTCATTTCTTTTGACAGAGATAACTGCTTCTCCCAGTGTGTCACCATTGTTGGCAGCCAATAAATTTTTTTTTTCATTGCCTTAAAAGCTGCCTACACCTATGTCTTTTGAACTTCAAATTTCTGTCGCATTTTGCAAATAGAAGACATTTTCATTTCATGCGACACTTGCAAATTGATTTCGATTTAATTTTTACGACTGAAAGCGTGAAAACTCCTCCATCGTTATTTGAACTGTCATGATTTTCTCATTGATATTCTAAAAGGCACTTACCTTTGGTTTGTTATTAAGTGGCTGAAATGATTTTTCGAACTATGTCCATTTGCCTATTCTTACTTTGATTGCGTAACTTGATTTTTATTTGATTGATAAGGTATTGAGCATGTAAATTTATGGGTTATATTTGATTTCATAAGGGTCATGGTTAATCTTGTTTTATATAATGTGATCCTTATTATTATAAGCTCTTAGCTTGTCGATTTTATAAAATCATTGGTCACAATGTTATAAACTTTGATTACACATTATGCAACAAGCGCATGGGTAACATATAAGTCTGATTTCATATTGAATGGCAATAGTTTGAAGTTATGCAATGGCGCGTTGGTTAAACATTTAGCTTTTTGATTTAACGTTGGGCACATATTTAAACTTTGGGTTTGATTTTATGTTAAACATTCATGGTTTCAAACAATAGATTGGCATATTGGTATGTCATCCACCATTTAATCCTTGGGTTGGCCAATTAATATGGTTTGAACGATGTATGATTGATTGAACAACGTTGTACCTCACCATTACTATGCTGCATGGAGGTGATAATTCCACCACCCTTGTACGTGCACATTAATTTTCTCCCCCTTTCATCATTCGCAGTTGTTAGCCCAAATGGTTTTTGCTCCTGTGTATTGTTGTGTTCAATCCGAACCCTACCATGCGCCCACACCATGGCTCCGGTTGTAAGGGCTGAACCCAATGGTAGCCAGGCGTTGTTGATGTTCGACGAATCTTACAGTGACCTTGAGGAATTTGGATGGCTCCCGTTCATACGAAAGTTTGATGGCTTTAACCCTAGCGTGACTCGACAATTCGGATTAACCTTTGATGGTTGCCGAGCCAAGGTTGGGGATGTGCAATTGGAAATTGACGAGCAATTTCTTAGTTTAGCTACCGGTATACCTACTGTCGGACATAGATGGTCAAAAAATTGCAAAGTGGAAGATGTCCCGTGGACATTTCTCTTCCAGTCACGAAGGGTGAGTTCCTGTGACAAAGGTTTGCCCACAAATATGCTCAAGCAACG
Source organism: Picea mariana (assembly GCA_032191745.1). Lineage (NCBI taxonomy): Eukaryota > Viridiplantae > Streptophyta > Pinopsida > Pinales > Pinaceae > Picea > Picea mariana. The sequence goes on from JASDQU010100171.1 coordinate 192,889, forward strand.
TTGGCATGACTTGCTGATGATAACCAAGCAGTTTATCACCTGCGAGGGCCGGTATGGTTTCGTTTTCTTGTACCACCTTTGACTACTATGGTTTTCATGGGCTATGAGCTTAATATGCCTTATTACCTGCATAGGAGTCTGTTTAAAATGTCTAAAAGATACAAACAGAAACAGGTCGATAATAGCCTTTTTCACTTTGGGTTAATTAAAATGCTTGTGGTTTGTCATTTGGGGTTAAGTCGAGACTGTTGGAATGATTTTCTTATTCGCAATAATTTTGAGGACTCAAGCCCACCATAGGTTGACAAACCTGTGGTGAGCGAGAGCAAGTCAGTACCCCCGGTGCCTTACAATGCCCTGTTACCTAAACCCCTACCCGACTCACCCATTGACCTACCCAATTATGTGACCAAAGATGTCAAAACTGTTAAACCCGTGGCTAAAAGGCCTAAGGCCAAACCTACTGCGAATTCCAAAGGCAAAAAGAATGCTCAATTAATCTCTCGCATGGCAAGAAACAAACCGAGACCTCCTGTCAACCCTGACCCTATTATGGTGAGTGAAGATTCTGACTCAAAGGTTGAAAGTTACCTGGCAAGTGAGTATCCCTATTCAGAAGGTCTGTGTGACAAACTCGCATATGATTTTGTGAAGAACCTACCACCTTGCTTGCAAAATGGCCCTAATTATCCAGGCATTCAAATGCCTTGTGAAACCTCTGGTGACTCATCAAAACCCCCTCCTGCTCTATCTGAACCAGTTGCTCCACCATGTGATCAGTGTGGCTCATGGTTAGAAAGGTATTACCTTGATGTGCCAATGCTGCAGTCCAGAATTCATGCTCTGGAGGATCAAGTTGCAAGGCTCACTAGTCAAAAGGCTAAGATGCCATCCACTAATAAGAAACAACGAACAACAGGTTCAATTTTGTTTAAGAACGTGGAGTCGGCTACAGCGGTCGTCAATTCAAAATTGGCATAGCTCGAGCAGCCTCACTGGTATGATTATCACATGTTTATATGATAAACTCACAGCTCTGTTTACAGCGTAGATTTGCTTTGACACATAAGCATGCATTATTGTATATAATTTTGATTTGATAAATCAAATTTTATTTATCGTTTTAGTTTTGATTGGATTTAGCTTTCATTCGATTGATCGTGGTATGGATTTGATTGTTTTAATTTGGCTTGAACTGAATACTCTGTTGCTTGTTGAAGTTGTTAATATATTTTCTAAACATAAGCTGTTTCTGGTATTTCAATTTCGAACACAGTCAATGTTTCGATTCGGATTGGTTATATTCTATATGGTATGGTTGGCAATAATGGTTAACTGTTATGATTTTATGTTCGATGTCATTTTTTACCAATTCGAATGCCATTCAAAATGTTTCTGTTAATATGTAACCAAATTGTGAATAGATATGAATCATAACTGTTATACCCAACTGATCAATTCGTATTGTTTTGTTTGACCATGTTATCAGTTCGATCCATATATTGTTTAAATTTTATTTTGGAACGAAAGTGATTATGCCCAGGATTACGATTTGTTTCTATATTTGACTCAGCCACGATTCGATTCAATTGTTTCCCAGTTTACGATTATCACCTCTATCGATTTGATGATGGTTGTGATTACTATTTTTGGTACTGCCTATTGACTGTGTAACGCTCAGCGATCGAAGTCTATGGCAAAGTTGGGTTGTGGTGTTATGCATGTTTCATTTTGACTATAATCGCAACAGCCTTTCCATATTGGTATTTGATTAAAACAATATAAATCTTATGAATCAATTATGATTGTGTCCGATTATGATTGTATCGATTATGATTGTGTTAGATTACATCGATATGATTTCATTTAATATGGAACAGTCCTGTTGTGGTTTGACCATATTTTATGGTAAAAGAAGAACAGAGCAGTCTTATCCCAGTTTGGACTGAATCACTTTTCGATTTTGTTCATTTGAATGATAAATTCATTGGAATCATTAGTTATTCATTTTTTAATGTTTATTAAAAGAAAATTAAATTGGATTAATTATTTAAAAAAAAAAAAAAAGATTTGGTTTGATTTCTATCTGATCCTGTATGTTATTTTAGACTAGCTACAGAATCAGAAGATTTTGTAGCTAAGTATGTAGGATCAAATTTTTATTATTTTGTTACTGAAATATCTCTCTAATTTGATAATTGTGTTCTATTGTAGGTAAATTCAAAATTGCAGTTGAGTTTATGAGCAGTTAGGAGATATTTTAAAGATTTCACTTGCATTTTGATTTCCTAGTTTAGGTGATTTTGGGATATTTCCCAGATTATGTAAAACATTTTGATATTATCCACAGGGAGGTTTTACCCTGTGGAGAGACTTATATATACTTATGATTTTTGTAATAATGTTCATCCTCATTTGTGGGAGGACAAGGATATGGAGTTTTAAAACAGACTGAAGCAGAATTTGGTGTTTTGTCACAGCTTTAGCTTCTCATTATATCAACATTTTGTTTCATGTTGTGTATATCAATTTGTATATGGTTTATGACTACTTTAGCTATCTAAATCAAGTGCAAATGATATAATTTTAATTATCGTAATCCATATTTGGTTTCTTCCAATTGTATAAAAGACATAATAATTGTCTAATTCAGTTTGTGAATGACAGGTTTATCTTCTTGATGAATTGAGTTGTTAAATATAAGTTTTTCCATAACAGGTTTCCCTTATTGCAGAGATTTATAATCATAAAATTGTTATGATCTTTTATGTCTTGTTTGTCCTGTAAATAACTCAAAGAGCAGCATAGCCAATCATTTACGAAAATCTTTGGGATTAACCGGTGCAAGTTTACTTCCTCCGATCAGCTTCGAAGTCATTATATGTAGGATAAACTAGGAGCGCTTCCAGGTTAGCTAGTCTGTTGCTTGTTGTTCTTATTAGTAGTTTAGTTCAGATATTAGTTTAAGTTAGAGTTAGTATATTAGATCATTTAATTCCAGTAGTTTTATTTCTTGTTCATAAAATATAAAAAATCAAATAAGATTCCTGGCTGTCTTAGGGCAAAAAACACATGAGTTTTGCAGGTTTTAATTAAATCTGTAGGCTGTTTATAGTGTACATTTGTGAATAAATATTGCAGCTGGTAAATTAGATAGTTGATTTGAGTTATTATATTAGTAATTAGTAGATTGTATATAATAGTTAGAATAGTTATATTTAGTTTTGGTTTTATTTAATAGAGTGTTTTAATTAGATTAGTGTATTAGTTTAGTTTAGTTAGTAATCTTTCTTTTAGTTAGTTTTAGTTAGTTTTATTTGTTTTAGATATATTAGTTAGTTTGGGTTAGTTTTCTCTTTGGTTTTCTTAGGATACCTTAGAGCGGCCAATGGAGTCGTTAAACCCGTCAGGGTGGTTCATTCCAAACGGCTTGGGTTATTTAGACAACCCCGGACCGGTTCCACTCTCTCAATTGATGGACGGACAGTTTCGCCTGTCAACATGGTGGTAGGCTTGCACAATGGAGTACATTTCTTTGTCATAATTAGGGTACTTATGGACAACATATGATAGCATCTCACTATGATCTTCCATGGGGTGGACATGTTGAGTGAGAACGACACCCACAACATATTCTAAAGCATCTGTCTCAATCTCAAAGGGATGTTGCAGGTCCAGTAATGAAAGTATTGGGGATGAGCACAAGCACTGCTTCAATTCATCGAAGGCTTGTTGTTGGGACAGGCCCCACACAAACTTTGCCTTACCTCCACCCTTGGTTACTTGGCTGAGGGCCCATGCGATATGAGAGAATCCCAACATGAACCTACGATAGAAATTGGCGAGGCCCAAGAAGCTCTAAAGCTCAGAGAGTGTGGTTGGGGCTGGCTAGTCACGGATGACCTTGATCTTGGCTGGATCCACATGCACACCATGTTGATCAATGATGTAGCCTAAGTAGTGTACCCTGTCCATGTCGAAGGAGCATTTTTCCAAGTTTGCATATAGTTTGTACTGTTGCAGGGTGTACAAAACCTGTTGAATATGCTGCAAGTGTTCTGCCCAATTCTTGTTGTAGATGAGGATGTCATCCAGATACACCTCTACAAAAGTACTGGTGAAAGTTCGTAGGATATCGTCCATCATCCTCATAAAATTTGTTGGAGCATTTGTCAAACCAAAGGGCATGACCAACCATTCAAAAAGACCTTCTTTTGACTTGAAGGTGGTCTTCCATACATATGTATGTTCTATTGGGACCTGGTGGTAGCCAGACTTCAGATCAATCTTACTGAAGTATTTGGTCCCCATGAGCTAATCAAGGAGGTCGTTGATTCGGGGAATCGGGTACCGATTCCGGACTGTGATTTTATTCAGGGCCCGGTAATCAATGTAGACTTGTCAGGTCCTGTCTTTCTTCTGCACCAGTATGATTGGACTCCCATAAAGCAATGAGCTAGGATGGGTGTGCCCCTTATGGAGAAGTTCTTGGATCTACCTCTCGATCTCCTCGTTTTCTAACAGAGAGCGGCGGTAGACCGACCCATTGGGTAGCGGTGTGCCCGGGGTCAGATCGATGGGATTCTTGACCTGGCAGTGTAGAGGTACCTCAGTAGGAGAGGAGAAGACATCTGAGTGTTCTTCCACGACCTTATCCACTTGCTTCTATTGTGTGGAGATATCTTCCACAGAGGCCCTGGATGTGGCTGCGATCTTTCTCTTACTCTGAGAGAGAATCACGAAGAAGACAAATTTCCCTGTCTGAGAGATAAAATTCCTACATTTCTTGGCAGAGATCAAGGAAATAGCACTAGGAGGGATTGCCTCGGCTATCCTGTACAATTTCTTGTTCAAAGTAATAATAACACTACGAGGCCTAGACTCATATACAACATGGCATTTCCATAAATAAGGTTGGCCCAAAAGAACATTTCAAACTTTGAGAGGAGAAACATCACACAATACCTCGTCTTTGAAGGGATTGATGTCGTACAACAGTCAACACTGTTGGTTGATGTAGAGATCGCTTCCTTGGAAGAGCTATCCAATGGTGTAGGGTTGCGAGTGTGGTGTTGTCGGCAGGTCCAGCTGCTTGATGACCTCTGCTGAGATGAGGTTCTTCTGGCTACCGCTATCAACGATGAAGTGCAGCAAGGTGCCTTTTACCCACATCTGTGAATGGAAAAGGTGTTCGCCTTCTTCTGGCTCGTCTAGTTCATTAGGTTGGAGCTTGGTGGTAGCAACGGTGGCACTCAGCTCCGTGTCAATGATCCATCTTTCCCTTTCTAGTTCTGACTCAGAGTCAGAACCCACATCTAATTCAGAGGCTTTCACTTCAGCCACCAGGGACTGCTTTGAGCGACAATCAGCAGTGTTATGCCAAGGGCTCTTATGGAAGTCGCACCACTTCCCAGTATTCTTCTTTGTCTTTTCGGTGTCCTTATTTTCTTGCGTCTTGGACTGGTTGTTCTGATATTGTCCATATTTGCTCTGTACTTTTCTCTGTAGGTTGGGGTCGCCCTTTCCTAGCTTTTGCTGCGAGGGGTTCCCAGGCCCAAATTGTCACGTCTTTTGTTTGAGCTTCTGCTTGATTTTGACAGCATATCAATAGGCCATGCTCAAGGACAGGATGTCCATAAATTCCATTTCGGTCTAGATGTATCTATGCAGAGCACCACGGTACTTGAGCACCAGATGTCGCTCTGAATCTTTGATACCCAGCTTGGTGCACAGGGTATGGAAGATATTTGTGAAATCTGACACTGCTTGGTCTCTTTCTTGCTGTAGTGTGGTCCATTTGGTATACAAGTCATCATAACTTCCAACAGGGTAGTATTGTTCCTTAATAGAATCCCTGAAGGATTCCCAGGTGGCCGTGACTGTAGATAATGAGGGTTCCTCTGTTTCCTTTTTCTCACAGAAAGTTTCCCACCAATATTTGACACGGGGAACGACTTTGAGGAGCACAAAAGTAATTTTTTCTCTATTTGAAAAATTATGGACAGAAAAATACCTTTCTAGTAGATTCAACCACTTGTCTATAGCATCTGCATTTATTTGACCTTCAAATATAGGAATACTAAAGTTGATTTTTACCTTGAAGGGGGCGGCGCCTACGCTCGAGGAAGATGCGTCACTTGTTGGTAGCCACCGAAGGATTTGCACGAAACTACCCATCATCTCGTTCCTCTGTTGCGTGAGGGCTTCCTCAAGAATTTTTTTGAAAGGATCTCCTATCCCGTCATCTTTATTTTCTCCTACCATGAGAGGTCATTTGGGCGTGTGAGAGCTTTTGTCCTCAAGAGAAACAAGCTCGAGACCCAATTCTTTGTACCCCGACCTCATTGGGGACATGCATTAAGATGACAAGGAGAAGACCGCTCTGATACCACTGATCCAGATTTTATGAGTGGAACGAAATGAATACAGATTATTAAAAGATGCTTAACACAGAATAATAGAGATACAACAAAAGTCGCACCACTTCCCGGTATTCTTCTTTGTCTTTTCGGTGTCCTTATTTTCTTGCGTCTTGGACTGGCTGTTCTGATATTGTCCATCTTTGCTCTGTACTTTTCTCTGTAGGTTGGGGTCGCCCTTTCCTGGATTTTGCTGCGAGGGGTTCCCAGGCCCAAATTGTCGCGTCTTTTGTTTGAGCTTCTGCTTGATTTTGAAGGCATATCAATAGGCCATGCTCAAGGACAGGATGTCCATAAATTCCATTTCGGTCTGGATGTATCTATGCAGAGAACCACAATACTTGAGCACCAGATGTCTCTCTGAATCTTTGATACCCAGCTTGGTACGCAGGGTGTGGAAGATATTTGTGAAATCTGGCACTGCTTGGTCTCTTTCTTGCTGCAGTGTGGTCCATTTGGTATACAATTCATCATAGCTTCCAACAGGGTAGTATTGTTCCTTAATAGAATCCCTGAAGGATTCCCAGGTGGCCGTGACTGTAGATAATGAGGGTTCCTCTGTTTCCTTTTGCTCATAGAAAGTTTCCCACCAATCTTTGACATGGGGAACGGCTTTGAGGAGCACAAAAGTAATTTTTTCTTTATTTGAAAAATTATGGACAGAAAAATACCTTTCTAGTAGATTCAACCACTTGTCTATAGCATCTCCATTTATCTGACCTTCAAATATAGGAATACTAAAGTTGATTTTTACCTTGAAGGGGGCGGCGCCTCCGCTCGAGGAAGATGCGTCGCTTGTTGGTAGCTGCCGAAGGATTTGTGCGAAACTATCCATCATCTCGTTCCTCTGTTGCGTGAGGGATTCCTCAAGAATTTTTTTGAAAGGATCTCCTGTCCCATCATCTTTATTTTCTCCTACCATGAGAGGTCATTTGGGCGTGCGAGATCTTTTTTCCTCAAGAGAAACAAGCTCGAGACCCAATTCTTTGTACCCCGACCTCGTTGGGGACATGCATTAAGATGACAAGGAGAAGACCGCTCTGATACCAATGATCCATATTTTATGAGAGGAACGAAATGAATACAGATTATTAAAAGATGCTTAACACAGAATAACAGAGATACAACAAAACTGGTTTTCTATTCAATAAGGAAATAAGATGAAACTGTAAAATGTAGCAAAAAACAAGCTTGTTGGAATGGTGGCAGCTTATCTCTGAGAAGAGATGTGACGGTTGTGCTCATTCACAAGAAGATCATTACAATAAGGCTCTGAAGGCCTTTTTACAATAAACAGGAATGTCAAAAACCCTAGAAATCCAAAAACCTAACCCTAGGAGATGAAGCGCCAAAAGTCATGTGGGCCCTGTTTGGGTAAGTTAGTCGGTCAACTTCCCGGGGTCGTAACTTTTTCATACGATCTCCGTTTTAGTGATATCCCATTGGATATGTCTATCCAAGGACTATGCCAATCTATAAAAACCTTGTTTAGGGCCTCAAAATGGACCCACAAGTTAGCGACCTGAAAACTAGGAAAAAAACTGCCAAAATGAACCAGTTGGAATAGGTGGGAGGCCACTGACATCCATATGGATCATCTATGACCAAGATAAGGACCCCCTGGGGGAAGGAAAAGTCAAACCCATGTTGTTCGAACCTTTCATCATAAAAGAGGATCTAAAAAATGGTGCTTATCATCTGGTTGACTTTGAGGGAAATCCTTTGGCGCAGCCTAGAAATGGGCTCTACCTCAAGAAGTATTACTCATAGGTAGGTCACCTTTGGTAACTTTTTGTAATATATGTATAGTCTTTGTACTATTACTTTCTGGTGTCTTTTAGTATTATGGACATGTCATTTTTGATGTTATATTTTGTCATTGTGGTAGATGTCAAGTGAGTCAAAGGTGTTCATTAGGTACGTAGACGGTGCTAGCCAGCACACTCAGAGGCTTGCCTCCGCAGCTTGGGTAACTTTTACACCTCAAGGCCAGTTATTATCTTCCGGAGGTATATGCTTAGGTGACACCATAAACAATGTCGCCGAGTACAATGCAATTATTGAGTTTCTTCGTGACGCCCTGTCATTTGGTATCTCTCATCTCCGGGTCTATTTGGATGCTCAGTTGGTTGTATCTCAGTTAAATAAAGTCTACCATGTTCATGATCTGACTTTACATTGATGATTCCTTAGGGTATGTCTCTTAAAACAAAGCTTTGATTATCTTACATATTTTTATGTTCCTAGGAGATTAAACCAAGTTACAGATACTCTAGCTAATCAAATTTTAGACTGGCATCTCGCACACATATAAAAAGACATACACATAAACATGTAAATACATTTTTAAAGGAAAATATGATCCATAAGACACAAAAAGACATAAAAATCCATATATAATATCATAATCATCAGAGTACATAGGTGGATGCAAGCGCCTCAAAAAATATGACTAGTAATGAGTCATGGGGCTTATGCCCTCAAAAAATATATATAGGTGGATCTATCAAAAGTATAGACTAACTAAGGTCGGGGCCTATGGGCCCTGTTGTAATAATCAATAGTGTTTTCCAAATGCTGAAACAATTGGACCCATGTCTGTGGTGCCCCCACTACATGAGGCTGCATGGATGGTGGCAGATCCTCAATCTCTGCCATAGGGATGGTGCTAGTGAGCGAGGTAAAATTTCACTCAAAACCCTCTCAACCTCACTGGCTAGAAGCTCTCCTGCTGATGTTGGTCCCCCTACGAAGGCAGGTGCAACCCCTGGCCAAGGATGACGTCTGTTCCTCGCATAATCTACAGGTCGTGAGGGTCCCACATATGCACACAATAGACATGTATCTGTCAAATTCTCTGGTATAAAAAAAAATGATATATAAAAAAACAACATAAAAATTATATATGTTTCAAAAAAAAAAAAAATGATGCAAACTTACCCATCTCACCTCACTCCTCACCTGGAGGTACATGGATATCGAGATCTCTTGAGAAATGAATTCTAGCATAAGGATAATCCTCTATGGCTGGGATCTGCCACGACAACCAAGCAAAGAAGTCATCATCAAAGAACTCATTGGTCCTTCCACCACCTTGTCATGGCAACAAAACTGCCCATCTGCAAACTGCATGAAGAGAGGCCCAATGTCCTCATACCACCACTCAAGGACTAGAACTAGGAACTCTTTCAAAGAAGAAAGAGCATAGAATTGTCCTGAACCAGAAGTTCCTCTGCATCCGCAATCGACAATTTGTAAGTTGCCTCTTCATACAATCCAACAGTGTAGTGCTCCAGTCAAATATCTGTGCATTTAAGCACTGGACTTCACAGTTCATCTATGCATGGGACGCCTGATGTAGATCCGCAGAACCAATCATTCGCCCAATAAGCAACACAATTGCCCACAGTGATAAATCAATGATCCTTCTTATTGGCACCTGTGAGCTCAATCGGTCTGTACCAGCCTCACAATAAAGTCCTATCAATTCTGATATATTATGAGGCCCCAAAGGAAATGTCCATAAATTGACTGGTTCCCCTCTCCTAGAGAGGCCAGTCAAAAAGTATATATCCTCTGTAGTAGGCAAAAGTGACTGCCCCTCTAACATAAAATCTCCTGCGTCAAGGTGCCAATATTCAACCAAGGCATTCAATAGCCTAGGTTGTGCTCTCATGAAGGGACACAGAAAAAACTTGAGCAATCCACATTGCATTAAAACCGCCACAGTGTTAGGGTCTTACCCAACTAGTGCGCTAATATCTTCGTGCTCTTGTTCTCTCCATTGCACATACATCCTGCACATGGACAAATTTTCAGAGGGTTAGGCCTTTCTTTTAAACCTTTTTTCACTCATGGGAGGGTCCACGCGGGCTGTTTTGATGATAGTCACGTGTACACGTGATTTGACATCAGACAGAGTGAGTGTACATGCAGGCTGTCATAAGACAACCCACGTGGACCTAGGGCCGACCTTTTAAAGGTCGACGCCCCCCAAGAAACCAAATTAAATGCATAAATAAAGAATTAAAAATAAAAAGGAGGTATTTTATACTTACTTGGTCCAGACGGATGGTTGTTTCATCCATTGTAGCTCCCGGAATCACCACTTTTATCAAAGGGAGTGTTTTTTCTCCAAAGTCAATTTTCAAATCAACAATGGTGATAACGAGTTGCCAACTTCTATTTATAGACTTTTTGGCCCTTTTTTGTCACTTTTTTGGCACCCCTTATCATTTTCTTTGAATTAAAAACCATTTAGAGTGATTTAGGAGTTGCTTTGGAAGGTTACGATTGGGTATCAGGACATTTTTTGGATTTTTGGGTCACTTTTGATGGTCCGTGGGGAAAAATCTCAGATAGACAACTTGAGCATATAAGTTAGGTTTCCACCCCTACTTTTTGTCTTTATCCCTTTTCCATAGGATCGATCCCACCAGGTTGCGACACGGAACCATCATTGTTGTTTTAGAAGTGTCACGATTTGGTGGTAGAGCTTACCAGAACATGGATGCCCTAGGTAGATCCCAGTTGCATTATGGTGTCCATGTTGTCACTAATGATTGTAGGCTCAGGAGTTCTTTTAGTTTTGCCTGATTACGATTTTTGATCCTCATTTGCATGACTCTTTATCACTCTTGACCTCACCCACGGGACTCCCAAAACATAACGGGTCTTCTTTTAATCCCTTTCCAGACCCTCTAAACATGAAAAGATTGTCGAGCGATCTTGTGGCCTTTCACACTCGTTAAACTGAAATTTAAAGTCATGTCTATCCAGCGGTAGTTTACCCCTTTTTCGGTCTAGGCAGTCAACTGTACGAACAAAGGTATACTCTAAGGAACTTTAGTTCTCTAGAAGAGTACCCTCAGGTATAATTTTACCCCTTTTTCAGGCTTAAGGGACTAAATTTACGAAAAAGGAACCCCCACGGAGTCCATAGTTAAGCTCTTTTCAGACTCCCTAAAATTGAAAAGATCGTCAAGTGACCTTATTCTTTCACACTCATTAAAATGGTCCAGAAGAACATTCCTAACAAAGTCCATAGTTAAGCTTTTTTCAGACTCCTTAAAAACGAAAAAATTGTCGAGTGATCTTGTCTTTATCACACTCATTAAAATAGTTTTGAATAGACGTCTTTTCGGTGCTAATTTACCCCTTTTTCAAACCGTCTAGACTACTTTCGAAAAAGGTACCCCATCGGAGTCTCCTTTTACGTTTTTTCAGACTCTCTAAATATGAAAAACCACCGAGCTTACCTTCTCTGGGCTCGTTAAACTTACATCGAAGGATGTTACCATTGTGTGTTTTGTTAACCGCATTTGCATACCTGTGTCTTTGGTCTAATTCCAACTCCATGTTTCTTTCAACTAAACCATCTGAAGCATGCCTTATACGCAAGCCCTGTAGCACTTTGCCTCTGCGTCTTGACACCTTTGGCCCCAGGAGGGATTTTTCCCGAGTGTTCTTACTTTGAACATTAGTCTCGTCCTTGCACCTCGAACTCACATGTTTGCGACACTCATCCCTCCTTTGTAACGTAACATTCTTTTTTTCTTTTTCAAGACTTCCAAAATTATTGAAAAAGACAAAAAAAATCAAATATACCCCAAAAAGAGGAAGGGAAAAGTATTTTCTTTTTATTGGTAGCACAATGAGGTTCCCTTGGACAAAGCACATCCTTCTGTTTGTTCATCAAGCCCTGGGTTTTAATATGACCTTAGGAAGTTGTTCTCGCTACATTAAGTTGTGTCCTCCTCTGTTTGGTTACTCTTCCAAACATATGGAGAGTTTGCGTTGCCTCCTACCTTGTGAACTTATGTTAATACCATGCTGCCTGAGTCTTATCATTTGTCATGCTATTGTCCAAGGGAAGTTTTTACCAAGCCTGAGTCGGCCCCTCTGCAGTTTTTCTCTTTCCCGCATGCCTGGCCATCCTCAAAGTCCAATCAAGTCTTTGTTTGAAATCAATGAAGCCTCTAGTCTGATCATGAAGATTCTCTAGTCCATGACCGACGAGCCATCAAAGACCTTTGGGTAGTGAATTTGTACACTCATATTACACTTCTACCCGAGTTTTGAAGATTTTGATGTTGTTTCTCTAGCTCTGAAGACTTCATCTCCAGCCATCAATCCTTATTAGCTTCTAGAATATGGATACCATACATGTATATCTTTTTTATTTTGAGATGTAGATCCGATGTGTATTTCTTGCAGCTGCACTTTATATAGTTATATGACATGGATCTACAGTGTATTTGATTGGTAGCCATGATTTTATTTCATCCCGAGCATGGGTATGCCTGCCTCAGTGAGACAATTGTTGTTTTGCAGATGGCACCTCCTGAATTCTGGTCTCTGGGATCATTTGTTCAGAACATTGGTGAAGATTGTTAATGTATTTCGGCCATCAAATGCTCTTTTGACCTCACACATTAGGGGCATCTGTTATAACCCTAATTTGCACCAAACATGCTTACCTGGCATTAGGCCATCTCATATTCCTTCTTTTCCAAGCCACTACTGAACAACTCTTCTAAAAAGTTCCATTTTTAAAGGCCCATGCACCCTGCTCCACTACAACCCACATGTATCTACAGTGTCCACGCTAGCTGACCCACTATAGCCCGCGTGGACCTTTAAAAGAATGAAAAAAGGAAAGTTGTTGATGGAACACATAGCTTTGGGTAAGCTAACTAAACCTTTCGGCCATGCATGTCCGATCATTCGACCAAATACCTAGCTCCTTCTAGCCTATAAAAGAAGGGGTAGGGGTCCCATTTGAAAGGAGGAGAATCATAGTAAAGAAACTATACCCGATTAAGCATTCCCTTTGTCCCAACCTTTAGCCATCCTTGCGCAAAGAGAAGTATAGAGAAAAGCAGTTGGAAGACAATGGAAGAAGAGCCCAAGACCAGGATCGAGTGTATTAGCCGACTTTATCATTGTAAGGTATCATTGTGAAGTTAATAAAAGAATTGCTTTTCCCGTCCCGCCATATGAGATTGTCATTAGTGGAATATTGATTATATGATTGATTAAATCTCTAACGCATTAGTTCATAGATCAAATGCATGTGGATTTCTTTGTTTGTCTTTAGTGAATGCAGGTCAACATTGGGAGGAGAGTTGCAGTCAAAGAACGACCAAGTGCGAAAAGGGATCGACATCAAACACGAAAAATAAGGTACGTCAACTTAATCTCTTGAGCCTTGTATTTACATATGAGTAATGGGGGTTTAGGCATGGAATGATGGTAAAAAGTAAGAATCTTTAGGTCATTTATGCATGCATGATAAAACCCTTAGTGCTAGTCCGTAGGAGGGATTTCCCTCCCACAACACCCATAGCCGCCTGTTTCGACCTTCGGTCTGCTTCTTTATTGTTCTCCCTGTAGACATGTTGACAAATAAGTGAGTCAAATGTTGTCTGTAATAAAAAAATATCTTCCACTAAGGAAGCAAGTCTGGTGTTTGTGCATCTTTGTGTGCCTTTTATCCAATTTATGACATTTAATGAGTCCCTCAAAACATTTAAGGAAGGACAACCCTTTTCAATGACGAAGGGAATGATTAGTTTGAGGCTCATTAGTTCAGCATATTTGTTTGTTCTCGTCCCAAAGCCAAAAGTCAAAGAGTAATAGTGATAATCTGAAAGATAGAGAAGTCCTCCTCCTCCATAGCGATTGTGTTGGGAAGCCCCATCGAAAAATCCCCAAGGAGAAGATTTGTCGATCTCGACCTCCTAAGATTGTCTAGAAATGACTCTCAATTTCTAAGAGGGGAGGGAGGACAAAATATCTATACTCTTCGCTGTTGTGATCTCCGGTGCCAAGGGAAATCCTTTAAAGATAAGCGAGTTTCATGCTAGCCAAACTCCTCTAATAATAAACAACGATAACACTCTGAGGCTTTTGTAAACTCTGTAATTCCACCAAGATTTCTAGGCATGTTCTAGATCTTGTCCTGACTAGCTGCAGGGTAGGTCTAAAAGTTTGGATACTTCAGTCCACACTTTGATGATATAACTACATTTTAAAAAGAGGTGTACAATATTCTCTCCTTCAGATTTGCAAAGGGTGCACCATCCTGGGCCAAAGAAATTCCTCTTCCATAGAATATCCCACGTCATAACTTTATTGTTTAAGACATTCCACATAAACAATCTTGTTTTGGCTGGACTTTGTAGCTTTCAAAGTTTTCCCCACCACTAAATAGTCTCTCGTTGGGCCATATCTGAGTTTAATTTTAAATAACCCAACTTTGGAGTATATGACCCTGAAGGAGCCGAGTCCCAGATCAATTCATCCTCACAGTCTCCGAGCCTTATTTGAGAAATCTTTAAAATTTTTATGTATCTTTCCAATTCAATTGTATCATCTTCACTTAATCCCAACCTGTTAGTTTCCTTCCAACTTTGTGACCATAGAGTGGTGAGTCTTGGATCAGCTAGGTTGTTTAAAGAATCAATACCCATTGTGTGAAAATGTTGGATAAGCTAATTTGAGAGTAAATGTTGTCCTTCACTGCCTAGCCAAGGATCTTTTCCAAGTCTGAAGCATTGGTCGTTACCTATTTTCCAAGCTAGTCCATTTTCTATGACCAAGAAGGCATTTATAATCACTTTCCAAATAACCGAGGCACCTTTTATAGATTTTTGTTGAATTTTGAGCTAAATCTCCACAGGAATTGGTTCAATATATTTTTTCACTACTACCTTTGTCCATAGACTAGTGGAGTTTAGAATATGTCAGCCTCCCTTGTCCACAAGTGTTTTGGAGAAGAGGAAGATATTTTTCAGGCCCCATCCTCTAAGTTCCTTTGGAACAATAATTGTTTCTCAACGGACCCAAGGGATTACATGTGCTTCCCTTTACCACTCCACAGAAATTTAGAGGTGAGTTTTCTTATTGCTTCCATAATTCCTTTTAGGATCCAAGAGAGGGACATCCAATAAACAGGAATGGTTTCCAAAACTGACTTAACCAGAACCAGTCTACATGTGTGTGAGAGCCACCTATGAATCCAAATGTTTAGTCTTTTATCCATTTTCTTCAAAAGCCACTTCCAATCCTCTTTTCTGTAATCATTTGGTTTTAGTAAAAAACCCAAGTACTTTAGTCCATCATCTAGCTTATTTTCCTCAAAGGGGAAGTGAAGCCTAAGAGCTTAACCTTCTTCTTTAGAGAGTAAATTTGTAGTGAGAGTCGATTTCCCTTCATTTAGTTGCATTCCTGTTGCTTTGGAGAAAAGAGTAAGGATATTCCTTAAAGCCTCTACCTCCCTTATGGAACCTCCACTGAAAATTAATACATTGTCCAAAAAGAGAAGGTGAGTGAGGTGCAGAGCTTGTGAGATTTTGATTCCGGGAAAAGAGCCAATCTTTTTTCTTCTGAGATAGCTCTGTTGAGTCCTTCAACAGCTAAGAGAAATAGTAGGGGTGATAGCGTACACCCCCATCTTAAACCTCTTTCTGAAGGAAAAAAGGAAGAGGCTGATCCATTGATAAGCACAACAAAAGAAGTTGTAGTGAGGCATTTCATGGCCCAGTTAATGAAGGGGACTGCAAAACCCAAATGGGTAAGTAATAAGAAAACAAAAAACCAACTTACTCTATCATATGCTTTGGAGAGATCAATTTTTAGCACTGCACCTTCTAATTTCCTTGTCTTCATGTTGTGAAGTCCTTCTTGTGCAATTCCTATGGCTTCATGAATTTGTCTTCCTTCCAAGAATCCAAACTATTCTTCCGAGATTCTTTCTGAGAGTATTCTTTTTACCCTTCTTGCAATTACTTTTGAAATGATTTTATAGGCACAATTACAAAGTGAGATTGGGCGAAAGTCATCCAAGGTCTTCGGATTATCTGTTTTTGGGATAAGTGCTAAGAAGGTAGAGTTTAGACTTTGTGGTATTTGGTCTGAAATCCTAGTGTTCTCTATCATCTTTAGAAAATCTCGTCCCAAAATATCATAACAACCCAAGAAGAATTCAATAGTCCAGCCATTTGGACCTGGGCTTTTTTATTTTTGAAAACCATGAAGAACCTCTAAGAGTTCTTTTTCCATTACTTCTTCCATCGGGAGTCAATTGTCTGCTTCATCTACAAATCTAGGAAAACATTGAGCCATTTGTACCACTTCTTCTATAGATGCTTGAGTCTCTGCTTTGAAAAGGTTTTGGAAGTAATTTTTTCCCAGTCTTGACATACCTTCAAAGGTGTTTTCCATGTTTCCTACAGAGTCCTTCAGCTGCCAAATGGTATTGAAATTCCTTCTTCCTTTGGAAAAATCTTGGAAAAACTTTGTATTCTCATCTCCACTTTCCATCCAGATAGCTCTTCTTTTTAATCTCCAAGAGTCTTCCTTTTCCTTGAGTAGTTTGTTTCTTCTTTTCTCCAGAAGTAGTAGTGTGATTTCTGACTCTGGAGTAGCAACCCCCCCACCCTCCCCCCTCTTCAGAAAATATTTGTAGCTCCAGTTCAATTTATTTTAGTTCCTTGTCCTTATTTTTTCTTTTTTGGGAGGCCCAAGGTTTTACTACCTCTTTGATCCTTTTCATGTTTTCTGCAAACTGAAAGGCTGCCATCTGAGGGTAGTGTTGTTGGAAGGGTATCCAATTCTCTTTTACAAAACGAAGAAATGAATCATCTTCCAACCATGTCTTGATAAATTTGAAAGGATTGGTTGGCTTCTTTGTTCCCTGTCTGTATTCCAAGAAGATTGGCTAATGATCAGAGATACCCCCAAATCCGATCCACTATTTTATAGTTAGTTATTTTTCTAGAATGAAATCAGTTATCAGAAAGAGGTCCAACCTTTTAGGAACTCCTTCATCCACTACCCTGTTATTTTTCTAGGTAGGTTTGAGCAAGATGGGGTCAAGGTCCGTTAAATTGCATTCAACAAATTTTTGACTGAAAAATTCAGCTAGAGGGTCAGACCTAGCATGTTCCCCCCACACTTCTAAAGGCCCCAGTGAGAGTTTTAAATCTCCCCCTAAAATTAGATGATATTTTAGGAAGGATTTTGCGAGGAGAGAGTCCTAGAAATATTTCATGTTCTGATAAGGTCCATAGACGTTAATGATATGAATAACTTCCTTTAATTCTGGAGCCAGAACAATAATACCAAGACCTGAATCCATACCCCATGTATTTAAGACTTGAATTTTCTAAGTGTTCCATCCTGTTGCCAAACCCCTAGATCTTCCCAAGACATCCAGTGTTTCAAACTTCCATCCAGGGAGGAGCTGCTCCAAACAAGATTTTACCTCTTCACCTACTCCCAAGGTTTCTTGTAGGAGTAAAACATTAGGGTTTTCCGAAGAGATCACCCTTTTCAAGGATGATTTTTTGAGGGCACCTGCCAAACCCCTACAGTTGAAAGATGTGCACTTCATCACAGAACCCGTCCCTAGGGCCTCATTTCTCTAAGTGCCCTTTCAATTGATTGCTTTTTTCCGGCCAGAAGGTCTATCCTGGCTTTGGACTGAGCTTTTGAAATCAATGATTTTCTCCCATGATCTCCTCTATCAAAGGAAAAAATTATTCCTTTCCCAGCCCTCCTGAGGGTAAGGTTTCCTTCTGTGATCTAAGAAAATAACGAGAAGTCATAGTCTCGATGGAGAGAGAGGATGGCGAAGAGTCGTCTTCAACACAATAGAGTTGCTTTGGGGAGGGTGGGTTTCTTGAGGGAGAACATTCCTTATAAGGATTTGATCCTCTCTTAGTCTGTGGAGTAGGACCGGTATTTATACACAACATTTTGAGAGCCTCCATCCACTCATTGCCTTCTAGAGTCAGATTTTTAATTAAAATAGTAATAGGGGGAGAAAAGGGTAAATGATTACCTGTGACCAGATTCCTTGTGCTTCCTAATCCATAATTGATAAGGCTTGTAGGAACGGATCCTTCCTCTGCTTGTCCTCCTAGAGAAACAAAACAATCTTGTTGGTGAGGTTCTTTGGGAGCAACTGAAAGCTGCTTTATGGACGTTGTATCTTGAGATTAAACATATGTATTTTCTATGTGTCGGCTACTCTCTTCCTGAGTCACTTTCTTCCCTTTAACACTGTAATAATTTCTTCCTCTAGTTATTAGAGGTAGATGGAAATTCATCACCAGGTGCCCATACTGATGGCACCGACGACATCTAAACGGAACGTTTTCATAATCTAGAATTTGTGAATGAGTAAAGCTTCCCCATATTAAATCAATTTCCTCTCCTAGTCCTTATCTAACATTTAAGTTGACTAGAATCCTTGCTAATTTCCTTTGTTTTGTCTCTTCAAAATATAAGTCTGCTTCTAAGAAATCCCCCAAGAAATTTCCAATGGATTTGAAGTAGTATAAAGTACAAAGTTGTAGCGGTAGTGCTGGTAGACGAACCCACACTCGGATCTTGTCCAATTTTTTTCTCCTGACATCAAAAAGGGGGTTCCGGGGATTTAAGAAAAGAGGGAAGTTGTTGACACTCCATTTTTTTCCCAGAACCCATTTTGCATGATCTAGTTGAAGAAAGTTGAAGGTGAACCAGTTCCTGTTTAATTCAATGATCTCTGGGATGTATCCAAGATGCTCTTTCCAAGCCGAATGTGCCCACTCAATGATGGTTTTGTGCACAAAGGATATGTCGCTAACCCTCCCGACTAGGGTCTGTTTTTCTAGCTGAATGACAAGGTTCATACCTACCTTTTCCTCGACCATAAGATCCCCACTTTTCCTTTGGTTTCTAAACCTTTCCTCTTCTGTTTTTGCCTCGCACTGGTTTTTCCCCTTTGTTCCCAGAAACCTTCTGGATTGACTGAAGACCTTTGAGTTAATGGTGAGAAGCCCCATCTTTCCTGGACAAAACCCCTTTTCTCTTCAACATCGAAGAGGGTTGAGATAAATCCCTTGAAGGAATTATTTTTGGTCGGGTCCTCCAGAAAACCTGTGAGTCGAGTTCGTAAGCACGCTGTGCTACTTCGTTCTTCGGTCATGTCTGGACAAACCTTTGAACCGCAAGGTACAATCTCGCACCCATCATTTTATGGACTGATAAGGGGAGAAGAGAGGATAAAAATTCCTTTCTCCTGAGAGATCCAGTCCAAGGCTAGGTCATTTGGGGGGCTAGGAGAGGAAGGAATTCCTCCTTCAGGGTCCAGATGACCAGAATAAAAAAACTCTGGAAAAGTCCCGAAGAAACCATCATAAAAATAACTCCTTAAAGGTGACGGGGAGGAAGTCAAATTACCAGTGAGGGTAGGTAAATCTGCGTCAGGAGCTTGGTGCAGAGCCTAACTGAGAGAGGTTTCCTCCTTCGCATGGATCCCCAGACCTAATCCTTCTCCACTAGTTTGTTGTCTTCTAGTGGCCACGTGTTCTGACATCTTCTCCATGGTGACTTCCTGACTCTCCATGTCCACCACTCTAAGACAAAACCCGATGGAGGAAACTACTGTGGAAACAACAACTCCGAACTGAGAAAAAAATGGGAATGAAACCGCCAGAGAAACTGGGAATGAAACTACCAAAGAACCTTCGTTCAAACCACCGTGCTTAACGTGACCACTAGGTTAGGGGAGAATGTGGCCCTTAAGGGTTAACCGCAGTCACGAACCGAATAAAAAAGATCGACCGCATAGTCCATTGCTCCTTTCATCTCCTCGAACATTCACTACCTTTATAAAAACATCTTTAATATTTTATATATAATTTTTTTTTTTTTTTAATTGCAATTATTTTTTTTCTTTTTTTTTTTTAATTTTTAATTTTTCAAAAAAAATAAAAAATAAATATCTAAGCAATGATTTTTGGAGCTGATTTTGAGTTGTTTATCAACGATGGTACTAGTTGTCGAGGGCACGATTTCAATTAAATTATGATTTCAACTTAAAAAAAAGAGTGTTACTAGTAGCATCATTTTTTGATTCGAGGCTAAATTTTAAAGTCTTTGTCCACAATGACATCAGTGGTTAATGTGACGAGTCTAAATTTTAACCATTGCAAAAAATAATGTGGATACATTATGGATAAGAATATTTAAAATATAAAAAAACAATCTAAAAAGGGAGGGGGTGCTATTGGTAGCACAACTTTTCAAAACAAGGTAAAAAATGTGACCCCCCAAAAAATGAGAACTTTGTAGAGTTCTTGTTAAATTGGTAATTGTGTTAATCTCCCCCTTTTGTCAATGGGGATATCTATAAGGCCTTTTATTAGGAGGCATACTTCCATGTAGTAGTTCAATTTGATGTTCATGATCCCTAGATGGAGGTAACCCTTTAGGAATTTATTGGAAGACCCTATGGTGCTTTTCCAAGGTGCATTTTAATTCCTCTGGAATATTTTTATCTTCCTTCTTTATTTCCATAGAATAAAGTATAAAACTCTAATATTACTTCTTAAAATCCTAAAAAATTTACTGTTAGAAACCACATTGAAAAAAGTTATAGAAAAAATGCCAAAATGACTTGTTTAAGACTTTAAATTCCAGAACTAGTCAAAACCCTAATTTCCACAAGATATACCACATAAATTATAATGAGTCAAAACATGAAAAAAAATTCACGTGTAATTCACTGTCTCCTAAGGATTCTGAAAATTCATTGAAAAAAAGTTCTAGTGAAAATTCCAAGATGGCTCTTTTAAAACTGATTTTAGGATTAGTCACAAACCCTATCTTCCATAGACTATATCTCTGAAATTATAGCAAACTAGAACACAAAATTTTGACCACATGTACTTTGATAAGTCTTTTTAATGTCCACAAAATTTTACTATTTGAAACTACCTAGACAAAGAATTATAGCGAAATTTCCAAGATAACTCGTTTAAAACTGATTTCAGGATTAGTCACAAACCCTATCTTCCATAGGCTATATCTTCGAAAGAAGAATGAATGAGAACATGAAATTTTTAACAACAATTTGTGCTTTGTCTCCTGAGTATCCTCCAAATTTCGCCATTTGAAATGTTCCAGAAAAAAAGTTATAGAGAAAGTGCCAACATGTTTTGGTTGAAACAACAAAACCCTAAGATCATATGCTCTGATACCAAATGTTATGAACTAAACATAAAAAAATAGTCAACAAATAATCCAGTTCAAGGGGGAAACCTCCTTCTACAATATATGCAATGCATAAGAAGACATGATATGCTTATACAAATGATTCTCCTTTATCATAAATAGGAGATAAAGTGAACATGATGTAACCTACCACTAATTTGACCTAATCAGAACTAATAAACTCATAATAAATGAGTGTTAAGGACTTAACATAAGGCTTCAGGAGCCTTAACACAATCTCAACAAAGGATCTCATTCTATTGCCTCCAACTTCAGGATGTTTATGAATACAATTCAAAATTCTTTCAAAGAGGAAGATAATTTCCACCAAATGATGGAAAAACATGGATCTGAGAAACTAGAACTCTCATCTCTCCAACATTGGACATGAAGAAGCCAACAACTACCATGTTTTTCGTTGATTTTTATATTTTGTAAATCAATAAGAATTTTAGGTGTCGTTTTAAAGCTCTACACTTATAAAAAAAATTGGAATGTTATAGCTATGGACAACTATAATTTTCTATTTTTGTTATATTTTCATTAGTTAATATACTAGGAAAATCATGCCAACAATGTATATATCTATATCATGTTCGTTGTTTAGCTCTGCTACAAATTTTTAAAATATAATGTCATTTATTTTTAACTTCAATTTTTTTTTATAAAATTAGTTTTTAAATGTTTTTTTAAAGCTTAGTTTAATTTTGTATTTTTTCGATTTCTCTGAAATTATATATATATATATATATATATATATAATTTCTATATTATATATATATCACCACTTTTCAATTTAGAAATTAATTTTGATGTTTTTTAAGTAACAATTTTTAAGGTTAAGAGTTTTAGTTTTTAAATTGTAGACTATGTTTACAATGATTAGCACCAACAACAATATGCACATGAATAAAATAATAGAGCTCGTGTTGAAAGATCATGTTCCTACTTGTATTTACAAGTTTCTCTTCAAAGAATTTTACCAAAGTGCCTATGCTCACCTCTATTCGTATGTTGTTCCCTTAAAAAAGAAAACCCTTTGAGATCCTTCTCTACTAGTCATTAATCCCATCTAAATGACACCACCTTGTATTTGATATCAAAATGCATGGGTAGCGAGAAAAAAATAAAATAAATAAGAGGTAAAAGAAGAGAAACAACACTGCATAACCCTAAACCCTATTTTGTCTCTGTATAGAAGTGAAACTAAACCCTCTTTTATCTCCATATGCAAGTGCTAGATGTGGTTTGTGCTCATGCAACCTCTCCACTTTAACATTTCTACTTCAATTAGTGCTTGTGCGTTGCCATTGGAACAATGGAGAAAGATTAAACCCCTATTGCATATGTTGTCCCCTTGACCCCTTGAAAGAAGAAAACCTTGTTCTATCATGTACATGCCATTTTCTACCACCACTAATTCCAAGCCGTGGCTACCACCTCATACTTGATACCTCATCATTAATGTTTTCATGCATTGCAATTATGTAATAATTGCATGGAAGGAAATGCTATTTTTGTTTTGATTTTAGTTATTATTTTTATTTTTAAATATTAAGGTGAAGGGAAGGCCTTCCAACATGAATGTGATATTGGTGTCCAGATAAGCATTCATCACAAGTTCACAATCCAAATAGTGTCATTCTCAATCCCAACTTTACAAATTCCTCTAACAAAATAATTTGTAAATCCTCCATAAAGTTAAGTGCAATGGTCTCTATGCTAATATCCCGCAAATGCCACCACCAACTACACAACCCAACTCTCGTAACCACAATTAAAAACATTCCAGGGCAGTCAACCCATAGATTCAAAAACATGTTGGGAAATCCCCTTTGTGGTATTTTTATGAACACCAATATTTTGAACCTTGACTCATCATGGAAAGAAAAAAGAAAGAAAACATATCGGCATAATAATCTTGCACAGTGGATAGATACCATCCCATTGGAGAAAAACAATGAAAAATGCATTAACTAAATAAATAGCCTTCCATTGTATCTTTTAAAAAAATAAAAACAAAAGGAAGAATGAAGAGAAAACATGTTATCAATTATCACTAAATCTAAAACTACTAACTAAACTTAATTTACAAATTCTAACTATATTGTATTGTCATTATATAGGTTGCATAATTTTTATCAACACACCTCTAAAACTTAATTTACAAATTCTAACTAAATCATACTTCAGTATTCCTATCCAATCTTTTACAAAGAAAAAAGAAAATACAATACATACCAGCTTTTGCAAAGGCAAAGACATGTCATAATCACTAGGATGAATTATTTTTAATATCCCTATCCACATTCCGCTCATCTGGATCTCAATCTTGGTAGGCAACACATATGAAGTATCTTAACTCCCCAATTCCTTGAAAAGGAAAAAGCCAACTTGACTACGACCCTTGTATCCAATGTTTACTCTATCTTTCAAATGAACAAATCCTTCAGCGCAACTCACATCTCCAAATCCAAAAGTCCTCCTTCCTCTTCCCATCACCTTGCTCACCTCTCTCTACCCTATATCCAAGGCACCATCGATCATATTTCACAAATTTTAGCCAAAAAGAACATCAAAATATTTTTTAGACTGTGTAAAACCCTTAAGAAAATGATCAAAACTACTAAGGACAAATATGACCCTAAGTTTGGCCCAAGAGTCTACCAAATACCTTATTCCTGTGGCAAATCATACATAGGCCAAACCGACAAATCCTTTAAATCCCGACTCAAATAACACATCACTGACACAAACCACAACCACATCAAAAAGTCAACGATCGTTGAACACTCTTTCAAATCTAATCACCTAATTTTTTTTTACCAAACCAAAATTTTGGCCTCGTCGCCCTATTACTCCTCTTGTATCATTCACAAAGAACTTGAGATTGAAAAACACCCCAATAAATTCAACCGAGAAGAAGACTACAAGCTCAATTCAATACCTAGATCACTAAACCTATATCTATTCTTTGTTAATTTTATTGGTTAATTTAATTTCAAATGTCGATCCTTCTCTCAGCCTCTGACATTGGTAATTCTCATTCTTGACCCTTCACTCTTCTCAAGGCCTTTCTCTCCTTATACTTTTTCACCCTCTTCTTTTAAATCTTTTTCCAGGCTAACCCTCTAGCAAGTATTCCGTTATTATTTGAATATCATTATCCTCTCTTTCAATTTAGGGTCAAAAATTATATATACCATGCAGACAAATCACCTCCTTCCAACATTAGATATTGCCATATTTTTTAAGAACTCTGATAAAACCCAATGGGAGAATTATATGAGGGTATATGAGGGTGGGGGTGGGGGGATTATTAGAGAAATGTATCAGTGGGGGTGGGGGAATTATTAGAGAAATGTATGATACATTTCTCTAATAATTCCCCCAGCCCCACCCTCACCCTCATTTATATACTAGGGTGGGGGTGGGGGAATTATTAGAGAAATGTATCTATGAGGGTGGGGGTGCAGGAATTATTAGAGAAATGTATGATACATTTCTCTAATAATTCCCACACACCCGAAGGAAGCCCAATAGCAATGGAAAGCTTGTTGGAGCTGGTGGAGCTTTCAAGAAATTGTGATCATGGATTGATTAGCCATACTTTTTTGTAAACCCTTGCAAGCAAAGGCCTTGTCAACCCCACCTCCCACAACCTTGACAATGTAGTGGCCTGCTACGATGTGAGGAAGGGAAAACAATGACTCCTCGACTGATAAGCGATGGTGATCAATATCCATCTTGCTACGCAACATTGAATGTTGCAGTAGGTGGTGTATAAGCCATCAGATCTAAAAATAATTATGATCCAACGACCTATATGCCACACTCTGCGTTGGTGGGATGAAGGGAAAACTAGTGTCTCCTACACTAATTAGTGACGGTGAAAACCATGTTAGACCATACTAAGGCATTCAATGGCAAACAACGACTCTTATGTTGATGACGACAACCCTGTTAGACGTTCGTGCCAATGAACTAGACCATGGTAACATGGTTATTCCTAAAAACATGTATTATTTTTATTTTTCTTCTCTTACAAATAAAGCTACTGTGGAAGGATTTATGTCCCATCCACAACCTTTAAGCCAATAAGATTAAATTTTAAAATTAGTTAAAATACTGTCTAGTATATTATTTTTCTAAAATCTTAAAAATTTCACAAAAAACTTGTGACCAAGAGTGAACTAAGAAAAAGTCAATAGCTTTTGACTGCAAAAAGAAAAGTACATTGCATGCTTCGTAGGCACTAATATCCTTCCAATCCTAACACGAATCAAACAAAGTTACCAACTTAATGAAAACTCTATAGAGTTCTCATTTTTTCATAGTGATTATTTTTACCCCTGTTTCAAAAAGTGGTTCTACTGGTAGTATCCTTTTTTTTAAAAATGGTTAAAATTGTGACTTGTTTGAAACTGTTTGAAATCACAGCCTTGACATTTCATAGAGAACCCTGAAATTGGCCCTCGAATCGAAAAGTGATGCTACCAATAACACCATTTTTTGGGGGAGTTAAAACTATGACCTAATAGAAACCGTGACTTTGATCACTAGCACCATCGCAAACAAAACACTGAAAAACGACTCCTAAATCTAAAAATATTATTACTTAATAATTGGTTTACTAATTAATTTTATAATTTTTAATAATTACATTAAAAAATACCCCTAAACAATTTTTTTTCAAAAAAAACAAATTTCTTTTAAAAATAAAGAAAAAAATTGTTTTTAAAAAAAGTGTAAATCAAAAAATTCTAAAATGAAATGAAAAAAGTAAAATCTATTTATTTTTTCAAAAAAAAAAACCCTTAAAACTCTAAATTTAAAAGGAAAAAATTAAAAAAATATAAAATAAAATAAAAAGTTAAAACACAACTTTTTTAATAAAAAAATTTAAAAAACAACTTAAAATAATTATAAAAATAAAATAAAATAAAATAAAACACAACTTAAAATAATTATAAAAATAATAAAATAAAATAAAACTAAAATAATTTTTTTTTAATTTTTTTTAAAATATCAACATTAATCAATTAAAAATAAAATAAAATAAAACTAAAATAGATTTTTTTTTAATTTTAAAAATATCTACATTAACTATTAAAAAAATTAAAAAGGCTAAACTTGCTGGAAAATAAAAATAATAATAATAAAATTAAAACATTAAATAAAAGTAAAAAAAAACATAAATAAAATTTAAAGAATTAAAAACACAAATAATAAAAATAAAAATAAAATAAACATAACATAAACTAAATAGAAGTTATTAAAAAAAAAAAAATTAAAAAAACTTTTAGTTTTTCGAAATGAGTGACGAGGAGGCGATGCCCGACATCGCTCCCCTCCCATTTCAGTTAAATATTTTAACCAAGGGTGAGGGGACAATGCCTGGTATTGCATGCAATAACAATGGATAAATGCATGGTTGTTTGGGCACCTCACATGGGGAGGGGGTGAAGCCATGCAATACTAGCCAAAGGGGGACGGGGGCGATGCCATGCAATATCAGCTAAAGGGGGAGGGGTGCAATGCCGGACATAGCCCCCTCCCTATGCAGGGTACGAACATGGACATGGTCGTTTGGGCACCCTGCGTGGGGAGGAGGTGATGCCCAACATCGCCCCCTCCCACACATTCCAAGAAATTAAAAGTTATTATAAATATTTTCAATTAAAAAACTTTCAGATACATAAACCTGTATTTAAGTTTTGACTCCATAGAGTCGACCCTTAGGGTTTCTTTCTCTCTTTCATATTTATTGTTGCTCATCTCTTTCTTTTTACTTAGGATTCATGTCATGAAGATGGATCCCGATATGGATTTGAAACGTCGACAAATAAATGGTTGTATTGTGGTTTCTCTAAATACCTCTAAAAACAACTGTTCCCATAAAAGTCTCGTTGATCAAAAGTTTGTTTAATTATTATATTTTTTTATGGTTTTTTTAATTACTTCTATTTTGTTTATGTTATGTTTATTTTAATTTTATTATTATTAATTGTGTTTTTTATTTTTTTAAATTGTATTGGTGTTTGTTTGTTTTTCTAACTTTTATTTAATGTTTTAATTTTATTATATTTTTTAATTTTTAGTATAATTTAGTTTAGTCTTTTTTTATTTTCTTAAAAAATTTGCGTTTTTAAGCTTGTTTTTTTTCACTTTTTGTCTTTTGAATTTAGAATTTTAATGATTGTTTTTTAATTTTTCCAAAAAAAACAAAAAGATTTTACTCTTTTTCATTTCAATTTAAAATTTTTTGATTAAAAAATTTTGATTTGTAATTTTCTTTTTAAACAATTTTTTTTCTTTATTTTTAAGAGAAATTTGTTTTTTTCAAAAAAAAATTAAAAAATTGTTTATTGATGTTTTTTTTCCAATTTAATTATTTTCTTGATGTAAATTATTTAAAAAAATAAAATTAATCAATGAATCGATTATCAAGTAAGAATACTTTTAGATTTGTTCTAAAGGTGTAGATTAGTTGGTGTAGAGTGCATTGTTAAGGTACTCCTTGTCACGATGTTGGTTTGAACCTTGCAAAGTTGTGTGTATTGTGTGTGGGACCGCATGGGTACGCCTAGAGGTTATTGTGGTAGTAGTTGGAATCGACCCCATGTCAGACGATTATGAGCTTGTCTAGTTGTCGATTCCACCAAAAAAAAAAATAACACTTTTAGATTTAGGAATCAATTTTCAGTGTTGTATTTGCGATGGTGCCAATGGTCAAGGCCACGTTTCAATTAGGTCATAGTTTTGACTCTAGAAGAAAAAGTGGTGCAACTAATAACATCACTTTTCGATTCAAAGGTCAATTTCAGGGTTCAGTTCGCAATGTCAAGGGCATGATTTCAAAAAAGTTGCAAAATCAACCCCCAAATCAAAAAGCGGTGCTATCGGTAGCACCACTTTTTTATTTGGGGATTGATTTTGGTGTTTTTTACCAAAAAATATGATATTTTTTTGTTAGAGATAGCATCGTTTTTTTATTTGGGGGTTGATTTTGGTGTTTTTTACAAAAAATATGATATTTTTTAGTTAGAGTTCTCATTTTGCGATCACAATTTTCATTAAGTTGCTTGTCATGTTAAAATGTACATAAATTCTCTATGATTCAAGCTTACGCTATTTCCTAATATATATATATATATATATATATATATATATATATTTTCATAAAAATTGAAGAATTTTTATTAAAATGGTGTGGTCAAGACCACTGAGTTACAATATACAAAAATTTAAAGATCTCGGAGACCTTTGAATCTCAGGACTAGTTCAACAATTATAAATATTATGTCCGAGTCTTTGAGGAATATTCAAAAACTTATGCTACTTCTAATCTGGTAGGTATACTGTCAGTAAAAAATACCGTTAATACATAGTGATAGACAAAACATTACAATTGCAATTTGAAAATAAATCAGCTACCAGGTTCTTGCTTGACATCTTGAAATTCTTTATGGACCCATTCTACTTCAACTGGTTCATTGAGGTCAGGGATCGGGCCCACGGAGGATTCATAATCATTCCTTAACGCATTTCCGTTGTTGGTCGGGGTGGAAGGTTGCCTTTGATTTTGCTCGCACTGCTCGAGACGATAATGGAGGTCTTCAATTTGGCTTCACTGAGTGAACACTTTGTCCTGGAGCTTCCTGATGAGATGTCGATGCTGAGACAAGGTTTCTAACTCAAAGGAGACCATGGAGCTGATGTCCCCATACTTAATTTTTAGACTCTGACATTTTGCACACTCGAAATTGAGATCTCGCTGACCTTGCTCAACGTTTTTCTCCTTAGCATCCATGGTTCTTCGAAAGGACCATACTGAGCAATGCTTTAAATTTGGAAGAGAATTGCTTTCAGAAACCGAGGAGAGGGGAGTGGTTCTGGCTGCAAGGATGAGAACTTGGATTGCGTTGAGACGAGGGAAAACAGACGGGTGGAATTGACGTCGGACTAGGATCGAAAACTCACCCAGAAAGAGATAAATTCTCAATTCAGAAAGCTCGGGAAAAGAGTTAGGGACGAGCCAAACAAACCTCCTAGCCAAAGAAGCACATATCAAATACGAGAGGCATCAAGCTTTAATTAGCTTTCTGAGGTGCCATCTTCCATGATCCACCATGATTTCGACGTGGACCCTGTGATGATTAAAAAACGAGGGGAAAGGATGGAGGAGATGAACCAAGGATTTAGAGAGTACCTTATCTGGCTGGGAACCCTCGTGCAAAACACTTTCGAAGGGTGGTGAAGAACAAGTAATGGTGGCTACTGAGCTTACTATCGTCATTCGACCCATTCCTTTTGAATCCTCCTTCATTGCTCCTGAACCCACATCCATGAGACGCACAAGCACACCGATGTGAGGAGTATTACCTCCCTTCCTCATGATGGAATGATTGTACTTCCCACAGGCTGCTCGATCTCTTGTTGACGTTAAAAAACCCTGCCCTCGTGCCCCAAAACTTGTGCTGGAGAACATGCGACACAGTGATCTGCCACGCGTCTACCCCCATACATCGTGGGCCCTGGTTTTTAGTGAGGCTTAAACTCATGGAAAAGGGGTTGAGAAATCACATCTGTTGACCCCCAAGTGACCTGGGGCCTTGCCAATGGCCTTGTTGGCCAATTTACCTGCTTCTACGTTTTTAATTCTGAGGATGTGGAAATAATTGATGCGCATGGGACCTGCCAGAAGGCAAATTCGTGCAATTAGATTTCTTAAGCTCGTGTTATGAGGAGAGGTGACTAATATCATTGTCCTTATTATTGTCTTTAAATTGCCCACTACATTCAATGTTTATATGTGCTTTTGTTTTGCTAAAGCTTAAGCCTCTGCTTTATTGTTTGTTTCTATCCCCAGATTCCAGAAGTAGTCCAAAACTCTATTTCCCCAGGCCTGAAAAGAACCCCCTCCCGCACCTGCCTCCCCTACCATTTCGTAATATATTATGTGTTATGTACCTTGCCAAACTTTCATTTATTTTTGTAGCCATAATTCCTATTACTCGTTCATAAACAAACAATGTTGCTTTCAAAGGACATGTTGGAATTCGTCTTTGTCTGAATCCACTGATTAAACTGAGACATCTATACACACCCTTCCAACAGACATAGATATACCATGTGTTCCAAACATGGTCCTTTTCGGACCATTATCCAATTTGCAGGTTCAAGATCTGAAATTATTTTCTTGAAACAAACATTCTACTCCATTTCAACAATAAGATCTTTGTTAACATCAATTTTGGAAGGGAAAAAAAGAGAGCTTGGTAAGATGAATATCTCTCTTCTCTAAAGGTATTGTTACAGCCAAGTTAGCTTATGATGATATTTCTGCTGCTAATTCCTGGATTGTCGCAAAATGGTGGTATAATAAATTATGGAAATGGGACATCCCTGAGAAACTTAAATGCTTTTGTTGGTTATGCTTGGAAGGGAAGATTCTAACGTGGGATAATATCCAGAAAAGGGGTTATCATGGGCCTAGTTTATGTTTTCTGTGTTTCAAAGAGGAAGAGTCAGTCTCCCATTTATTCATCAATTGTTCGTTTCTTCAGAGAGTTTGGATTCTGGTATGTGATAGATTGTATTTATCTGGAGTTTGGAGAGGTGACTGTTGATCGCTGTCTTCAGGTATGGGTTAAAGAAAGACCAAAGATTGCTGAATTACCAATTTTTATAATGTGGGGCACCTGGCTTACCAGAAACAACTATATCTTTGAGGGAATCAGACCGAAGTTACTAGTTTACAAACTCTTGCCTTTTTTCAGGAGTATCACAGAGATAAATTTGTGAATGTTGATTCTAGTTTTAAATTCTCCTCTCCAAACTTGCAGAGCAATATTCCGGTGGGCTGTTTTGATGGTGCAGCTTCAGGTGGCATTTGTGGAGTTGGATTTATCCTCAAATTTTCTCAGAAGCATTCATTTCACGCTTTCTTTGCAGGGGGCAGAGGATCTGATACTAAGGCAGAACTTCAAGCTATGTGGGGCTTACTTTGGTTGGCTCGTAGAAAATCTATCAATCAATTACAAGTCCTTGGCGATTCTAGAGTCATCATCAAGTGGGCTGAAGGAAGTTTCAAGTTAAATATTTTAGAACTTGAGCACTGGAAAAGTCGGATTGGTCTTCTCAAGCAGCAGTTTGACTATATTTCTTTCTCCCATATTTATAGGCATCTTAATTCTGTTGTTGATTCATATTCAAAGAAGGCTGTCCACAATCCTCCGGGTGCTCTTTTTATAGATGAATGGATAAATGGAAGGATGTCCTCCATGGAATCATGTCCTTTATCCCTATCTTAAGATGATCCTTTTGTCAGTTTCATGCTATGTGAACAGAATGTATGCTCTCTGTATTTTGACCCTTCAGGTTTTGGTACCTAGCTATGTATTTCAGAGCTTCAGGAGGGCTGATAGGCCTGTCTATGGAAAGATAGTTTAGTGACTATGGAAAGATAGGTCAATCCTCCTTTTCTAGGAGGCTTTTGTTTGCTTCGTATGTAATGACAGTTTGAATTTTGTATGAGGACCTAGAAAAGACATGTACTTGACATATTATCTTTGATTAGAAATAATAACAAGATAATGGTTTTTTCCTTGTGAGAAAAATATATATATAAAGTGCATGCCTTTTATACAAAAGAAAGGGTTGTGCAAAGGACGACCGTGAGTTAAGGTTACATGGAAAAACTCGTAACCTATCGAAAATTGCCATGCAAGACATCCAAAATTAAGAGACAACAGTCTACAAAGCCCAAGGCAGAAAGCAATAAACACAAGGAAAAAAACCAACAAGCCAGAGCAAACAACTGATCAAGATGTTGCCAGAACCAAACCCAATTATGTAGACTATCTTTAAGAAAAGTAGAGAAGGTTAATTAAGAATCTTAAAAACTGGGAAAAAGAGTATTCAACAAAATTTGGTTAGTGAAACCAGGGAGAGAGGAACATCTCTGTTAAGAGATTCTGCAGGCTAGAATCAGCAGTTGAAATATATAGAGTGATTTATAAACTCTGAAATTGAAGCCTTGAATACGTGAGATAGTGAGAAATGCAGAAAATGGTCACAGGGGAAGTCGGATGAGAAATCTAACAAGAATAAAATCTTTCAAGCTTTTTGTCAAGGGAAAATGAGCCCATTCCTTATCTCCATTTTGAAGGTGAGAAACAATGCTGTGACCGTCAATCAAGATGAAACAACAGCTCTCTTGTCAGATCACTTTCAAGATCTTTAAACTTCACAGAAATATGTAGCAAGTGATCAAAGCAGCCTGCATTTTACTTCAAGCTATTATTCCATTGGGAGAAGAGATAAAAGGTAGGTTGAAACAAGAGCTAGAAAATGCAATGAAGAAAGTGGCAGAAGACAAAGCCCTTGGTCTGGATGGATTTCTGATGAATTTTTAAAGATTGGTGTTATACAAGGACTTGCTTCTACTTTGAATTGTAATAAAGGAACTTCACATGAAAGCAGAAGTATGTCATGCTACCAATGCAACTTATATAGCTCTTGTTCCTAAACGAAATGTTTCTGATAGAGTTAATAACTGGAGGTTGATTCCTGTTTGTAATATAAGCTACACAATAATAGCAAAAGTCTTGGATAATGTGCTATGATCCTGTATGGAAGAGCTCACCTCGAGAGTCCAAACATCAGGCAGCCTTTGTTAAAGCTAGAAAAATTCAAGACAACATCATAGTAGTGGTAGAGGCTTTATTTTCTTCAAAGAAAAGCATGGATCCAGTCTAGATCCATCTTAACCCTGGATTTATTGAGCATCAAGAGAGATCAAATCCCTCAAGGTGCAGACTTTTTTAATGGTATAAAGAGTTAAGGTAAGATTTTATTATTATTGTTTTTTTCTTATGAAGTCGACATGATTTTTATTTTTGATTTTTTGGCCAACATAAGCTTTACGGGCGGATGGAAGAACAGACATTACAATCTCCCCCACACTGCGCTGTATGGATGGATAGACAGATGTTACAATCTCCCCAATACTGGGCCATAGAATGCGCCTCTCAGCACAATAAGGTTTGAGACAGGATGGATTGTGAAGACAATAGTGCCACGGATCACATTCACTAGTGCCATAGAATGCGCCTCTCAGCACAATAAGGTTTGAGACAGGATGGATTGTGAAGACAATAGTGCCATGGATCACATTCACTAGTGTGCTCACTCGTAGGGACTGTAGAATCAATGAAAAAGAACACCCTTCTTATTTCTACTACTTATAGATCTGGTCAAAATTTGCCATAAAATGGACATAAAGACTAATGATCTCAACACTGATGTATCAGGCTTGGGGACAACCAAGTATTCTGTGGGAATTCCTTGGTTACGAACATGTGACTGGCAGCTGACAATAGATTTAATTAAACTAATAAATTATTGTGTGAACAGAACATTCCACAGAAATAATGTAGACAATCATTCAATTTAAATAGCTAAACAACGAGACAAAAACCTACAAACAAAAGTGAACAGAAAATATTATAAAACATAGCGATACAATATTTGACATCCAAGTGAACATAAAATAGCTGAATAAACCCCTCCAAAAATTGGTTGTCAATACAACATAAATTAATATTAAGAAAATCTCATTTAAATTAACATACACAACAAAGCATTACAACGTTGGTAACCCTCCTAATTTTCCCAAACTAAAGATGATGAGTAGTGGATAAATAAGTTATATAATAAGTACCATGTATGCGATAGGAGAATACTGAAAATACTAGTCTGTAATGTATCCTCGGTCAAGATATAATCCAAGCTATCATGGTTCATCTAGCTCGCATTCTGAATCCTGACGTAAAAGATAGAACCATAAGAAGAAGCCTATTTACTTCAAATACTAAAGAAAAGATTTCACATACCCGAATTATCATATCACTAGATGTGTAGTGAATATGATATACCTCGAACCAAATGTACTTATCCTCTAAAGGGGAGGTGGAGGAGGGGCACTAAATAAGTTTAAAAGCCCACCGTCCCTTAAAAGTACTAAACATGTTTCTATTATAGGTGTTATTACTATTTAGGTATCTTCTTAAAACTTATCCTTGCAGCATTTTGGTGACCAAGTGTAGTGGTGTTGTGTATTGGGCCACTACCTACATGGTACCGAGACTTAAAATTTTGTGATTCCTCTATTTTGAAGAACTGCCATACCACTAAAATTTTGTACACTACTTTGAAGTATTAGCAGAAATAAACTTGTCACTGGAAGAAAGTATCATATCATGTAAATGGCAACTCTAGAATATAATAATATCATCCCCAGGATTGATTCTTCCAATAAGTGCAAAACTATACACGAGATCTGCGGTCACTGACATCCAAAACTATCAATAAAAGGTAGCCCCTTGCTAATAATACATGGGTGAAAAAATGCCTAAGCTGATTATAATATAAGCTTGTGCTTGGAGCTTCTTTTATTTAGCATACAATGCTCAATGGCCGTCAACTGTTGAAATGACACTAACTGATGGCATCCCATCCCTCACAACCATGTCTTGTACAATATTCTTGAAGATTAACTCGTCTTTCAAAGGAGGGATCACCACAGACATGGATGCTCTCGATACTCGATAAGTAGTCCAAGGCTGGGAATTAATAGCTGAATGTGATTTCCATTTTCTCACATTGGTAACAAAGAATTTGTTCTTTAATCTCTTCCACATCATACGCCATGAAATTTCATACTGGAATATCCCAAGACACCTTCATCTCCCTAGACAGTCTGTTCAACTTTGTATAGAATTTTTGCATTTGTCTACTTCAGGTGTCTCCCACAAGAAAAGCATGCACTTCTTTATTGACCTCAATCCAACTGCATCCAGGTATCTTTATTAATTCTCTGTCTTTCATCATTTTTCTTACCTTTTCAAAGTCACCCCACCTGCCAGTAGCTGCATAGATGTTTGAGAGAAGCACATACGGGGTGGCATTCTTAGGGTCCAACTCAAAAATGCGTTCTGCAACATGTTCTCCTAGATCTACATCGTTATGCAATCTACAAGCACCAAGCAAAGAATTCCATACAGACACGTCAGGTTTTATTGGCATTTTGTTGATGAATTCTTCAGCTTCATCAAGATGTCCAGCTCGGCCAAGAAGGTCAACCATACAGCTATAGTGATCCATTGTGGGTGTGATGTGATATTGTTCACTCATGCAATTGAAGTGTCGTTGGCCCTCATCCACTAAACCGGCATGGCAGCATGCAGATAAAACACAAATTAAGGTAACCCGATTTGGGCTTATGCTAGAATGTTTCATTTCCTTGAACAGTTCAAGGGCCTCTTTGCCAAAGCCGTGCATGGCATATCCTGCAATCATTGCTGTCCAAGACACAACATCTTGTTGACGCCTTTTGTTAAATAACTCCCGAGCCTTCTCTAGACTCCCACATTTTGCATACATGTCTATAAGGGCACTCGCCACAAACACATCAGATTCATATCCCCTTTTAATTATTTCTTCATGGATTTCCATACCCTGTTCCAGAGCTCCCAAGTTAGCACATGCAGGGAGAATGCTAGCGAAGCTCTTTTCATCGGGTTTCACCCCCGTGAGTTGCATTTGTTTGAAAAGCTCCAGGGCATTCTCTGCAGACTCATTCTGCACATACCCTGCAATCATCGTTGTCCAGGAAAATACATCCGGTTCAGACATTTTGTCAAACACATCACGAGCAGTCTCTATATTGCCACACTTTGCATACATGTCTATAAGGGCATTTGCAACCAAGACATTAATATGAAACCCCCTTCTTGTTATTTCTTTGTGGATTTCAGCACCTAGTTCCAAAGATGCCAAGTTGGCACAAGCCGGGAGAACACCTGCAAAGGTGAACTGATTGGGCTGTATACCTTTTTGTTGCATTTGGTGAAAGAGAGTCAATGCCTCAGCAGGAAATCCATGCTTTGCATAAGCTGCAATCATCACAGTCCATGACCACACATCTCTTTCGGGCATTTTGGCAAAGAGCTCCGAGGCATCAGCAATATGCCCTGCATGTGCATATCCTGTCATCAACGCTGTCCATGACACCACATCTGGTTGAGACATTTTGTCAAACACTTCGCGTGCCTTCTCTATATTCCCACATTTGGCATACATGTCTACAAGCGCATTTCCCACAAAGAGATCAGATTCATACCCGCTTCTTATTATCTCATCGTGGATCTCCATGCCCTCTTCCAGAGATGCCAAGCTCGAACATGCCGGAAGAACACTGGCAAAGGTGAACTGATTGGGTTGGACGCCCGTACGTTGCATTTGATGAAAAATGCTCAGTGCCTCCTGGGGTAGCCCATTCTTCGCATAAGCTGAAATCATGAGAGTCCATGAACACACATCTCTCTCTGACATTTGGTCGAAAACTCTGCGAGCATCCACCAGACTTCCGCACTTCGCATACATGTTGACAAGCGTGTTTCCCAACACTCTTTCGAGAATAAATCCAAATCCTCTCTCATTGATGTGGGCGTGGATTAGTTTGCCGAGCGTTAAGGCCTTTTTCTTAATGCAGGCCTGCAAGAGAAACACATATGTGAAGGAGTCCACATCTTCATTTGCAATATGCAAAAGCGCATCCTTCAAATGCCCTTGTTTACAGAGTGCTCTCACATAATCAAGACAGACGCCATTGGCACGATCGGCAGTCGCATCTATTATATAGTGAATGTGGAACATCGAGTTAAGGAACAAGCTCGTCGTCTTCCTTTTCACATTAACGTTTGTAGCATTTCCATGGCTGAAAGCAAGGCTAAACATCAGTAGCAACAACTCAGCGGGCCATGAAAGGTCGATAGGTTTTACTGAAGGTTTATCCTAACTGCAACCATAGCCCGGGCCTTAGAAAATGTATAATTTTGTCAGTTTTTCCCACATCTTGGTATTTTGATGGGAAGAACGCTGAATATTCAACTTTTTTTCTATTTTTATCTCTTATCGCACCCATAAGAATTTGCAAGATACCAGATATATAAAATATGCAAAACAGAAATGAAATGTTAAAAATGACAGAATAGCAGTAAAATATCCAGCATAATCTTCACAATACACAGAAATGATATACGAAATAGCAACAGAAACAACACTTTGATTCAGATAGCAATGTTCACAGGCCTCTTCGAGGGGGCAACCTCCAGTCGAGCAGCGCTCTGTTACAATAATCTCCAAGCTAAGGTTTTCATACCCTCAATCCTTATTTATACTAAATGTGTCTATTAAGAGAAGCATCTAGAGGAAGATCCTTCTAGAAGCGGAAGCTTCTATTAGGTCTTCTTGCATCCGCCTTATTCTATTTTATTGAAAGGTCTTATTAATATTGACCTTTATTACATCTGAATACATCGATCTACCTATGTACGGGTTAGGACCTTAACATGTCCGCCCCCTTAAAAACAGCCTTGTCCTCAACGCTGGAGATGTGGAAACTGCTGCAGAATGGTAGCTGGTTCCCAAATGGCATCTGCTGGAGTCATATCTTTTCACTGTACTAACACTTCCTTGATGGTTCTCTGACGCAGGCGATGCTCCCGCTGGTTCAAAACTGCTTCTGGTTGTAGCCAAATGGATTCTTCTTCAGCTAATTCTGGAAGGTTGGTTTGAATTTGGCACCTGGTTCCAATCACCTTCTTCAAGCATGAAACATGAAAAACAGGATGTAGCTTCGAATGACTGGGCAGAGCTAACTGATATGCGACTTGTCCCACATGCTTGAGAACTGTGTAAGGGCCATAAAATTTGGGTGCTAGCTTCTGACACTGCTCGGCCTTGAGGGAAGTTTGCTTATATGGTTGCAGTCTCAGAAACCCCTGATCCCCTTCGGCAAATTGACGTTCAGAGCGACCTTGATCTGCTTGTTGCTTCATTCTATTATGGGCCATGACCAAGTTCTCTTTAAGAGTACGAAGGATATCCTCTCGGACTGTAAGTGTTTGGTCAACCGCTTGGACCTTCGAGGTACCCGGTAAGTATGAGAGAACTGATGGTGGCTTCTGTCCATACACTGCTTCAAAAGGAGTCATGCGAGTGGCTGTATGGTAGGTAGTGTTGTACCACCATTCGACGAGGGGTAACCATTGAGCCCACTGGTGTTGTTTTTCAGAGGCAAAGCACCTCAGATATGTTTCCAANGATCAGAAACAATAGAGTTTGGCATGCCATGAAGCTTGAAGACCTGATCCATGAAAATTTGAGCCACCGTGGATGCCGTAAATGGGTGGTGAAGAGCACAAAAATGAGCATACTTGGAAAGGTGATCCACCACCACCATTATGACTGATTTATTCCCCGATTTGGGTAAGCCTGTAATAAAGTCCATAGAGATATCCTTCCAAATAGTAGGGGGAATCGGAAGCGGTTGGAGGGTGCCTGGAGATTTGACTGTTTCTCCCTTGTTGCGTTGACATACCTCACATTCAGCCACAAACTTACGGATGTCCTATTTCATACCCTCCCAGAAAAAAGAACGTTTGACTCGGTCATATGTTTTGGTGAACCCTGAGTGCCCCGTTGTGGGTGTAGCATGAAGCTCAGAAAGTACCGTGGATTTGAGCTTGGAGTGTTTACTTAAATACAAGCGGCCTTTGTATCGAAGCTCATCCTGGAGCCAGGAGTACCCTGTGGGAGCCTGAGCCTTGTTCTGCAGTTTCTGGATCAGTAGCGAACTTTTGGGGTCTTGAAGTCATTCCTGGTGCACAGTTTGCAGCCAATCGGGTACAATGAAGGAAAGAGAAAAAAGGGATCCTTCGTCTTCATACTTCTGGGACAGTGCATCCGCCACGACATTGTCTTTGCCCTTCTTGTAAATGATCTCATAATCATATCCAAAGAGCTTAGTGACCCATTTTTGTTGCTCCTGGGAGGAAATGTGTTGTTCTAGAAAGTACTTGAGGCTTTGATGGTCGGTCTTAATTTGGAATCGTTGCCCCAAGAGATAAGGACGCCATAATTCAACGGCATGCAGAATCGCCAACATTTCCTTTTCATAAATTGGTTTGCCCAGATTCTTTTCAGACAGTTGTTTGCTAGTGAAGGCCAAAGGTCGACCCTCTTGCATAAGGACAGCGCCAATTCCTTTCCCTGAGGCGTCGCATTCCAACACAAATGTCTTTGTGAAGTCGGGAAGGGCCAGAACCGGAGTGGTGCACATGGCCGTCTTCAAGGTTTGAAAAGCTTGAGCAGCTGCTGGGGTCCAAGTGAAAGAGTTCTTTTTGAGGAGAGCCATGAGAGGTGCTGCAATCTTTCCATATTTCTTAACGAACTTGCGATAATACCCTGTGAGGTCAAAAATCCACGCAAGCTTTTGAGAGTCTTTGGGTGCGGCCAGTCTTGCATAGCTTCAATCTTTTTCGGGTCCACCCTGACGCCATTCTTGCCCACCAGATGACCCAAGTATTCTACTTCGGATGCACCAAAAGCACATTTGGACTGTTTCAAGAAAAGTTGGTGCTGAGAGAGTAGGCTGAGAACTTGATCCACATGAGTAAGATGGTTTGTCCATGTCTTGCTATATATGAGGATATCATCAAAGAAAACTAAGACAAAATGACGGAGAAAAGGGCAGAAGACATGGTTCATGAGGCTCTGAAAAATGGAGGGGGCATTACATAAACCAAAGGG
Organism: Picea mariana; assembly: GCA_032191745.1. Classification (NCBI taxonomy): domain Eukaryota; kingdom Viridiplantae; phylum Streptophyta; class Pinopsida; order Pinales; family Pinaceae; genus Picea; species Picea mariana. The sequence continues at coordinate 233,016 of JASDQU010100171.1, forward strand.
CATGACCAAAAAATCGTAGTGGCCCTCATGAGTGTGAAAGGCTGTCTTGGGAATGTCGGACTCTTTCATATGTATTTGGTGATAGTCCGAGTGAAGATCAAGTTTGGTGAAGAATTGGGCGCCACTCAACTCATCCAGGAGGTCATCAATGACAGGAATGGGAAATTTGTCTTTGATGGTTAGTTTGTTGAGAGCATGGAAGTCAGGACACATTCTCCAAGAACCTTCTTTCTTCAGTACCATGATGACCGAAGAGGAGTAAGGGCTCATACTAGGATGGATGACTCCGGCAATAAGGAGTTCCCGGACCATTTTTTCAATTTCATTCTTTTGTGCAAAGGGGTGGCAATATGGACGTATATTTGGGGGAAGGCTTCCGGGGACAAGGGGAATGGAGTGATCATGGACATCGCGGGAAGGAGGGAGTCCTTGGGGAGTGGAAAAGACTGTTTGATGTTTAGAAAGGAGGGCTTGAAGGTCTTGGGGCACGGGTGGGATCTCGGTGGCTTGTATGGCGTGGAGTTGGGCTATGACACCTGAATGACCTTTTTTGAGCAATTTTTCCATGCGATGAGAACTGATGATTTCAGGAGAACCCGCAGTGATGCCTTGAAATTTATGTTTGTGGCCTCCTTGGTCAAATTGCATGGTTAAGTTCTAAAAATCCATGAGAATGGGACCTAAGGTTCTTAGCCATTCGGCACCCAACACAATGTCGCAACCGCCCATGTCAATAGCAAACATATGGGATTTGAGGTTGTAGTCACCTATTTGGAGACGCACATTTTCACAGCGCCCGCCACATTTCATAGAACCACCATTGGCAATCATGATTTGGAAATTATTGATAGCATGGATGTAGCAATGGGTTTCTTGGGCAATGCGGCGATGAATAAAATTATGGGTGTTGCCACTATCAACCAAGATGATGACCTTTCGGTGCTTGATGTAACCGATTAGCTTGAGGGTTTGGGGGGCAGAGAAGCCGGTGAGAGCATTGAGGGAGATGATTGGTTCCACTTCGGGAGGGTCGGAGGGAGGGTTTATTTCAGAAATTTCTGGTGACTCGGGCACAGGGGGAGTGTCATCATCGTCTTCTTGAATATCCTCAGAGATGGCCATAAAGAGCTTTTGTTCCTTACATTTGTGGCCTGGGAAATATTTGTCATCACAATTATAACAGAGGCCTTTGAGTTGGCGTTCATCCATTTCAGCCCTGGTCAATTTTTGGATTTTTAATGGGGCGGAGGGAGTAGTGGGGTTTAGTGGTTTAGGGCGCGGGATAAAGGAAGACTTACGGTTTTGAGAGGAAACAATTTGTTGTGCTTCTTTCACTTTTTTGGTAGCCTCCACCCAAGTCGTAGGTCGAGCCATGAGGACATGGGCCCTAATCTCCTCCTTGAGGCCACTGATAAAACACTCTCGAAAGAAAGCATCAGTCATGCCCTCTGTTCGAAAAGCCAGACGCTCAAATGCAGCTATGAAGTCTTCGACTGTGCCTGATTGCTTCAATTTTGTCAAACGGCCCAAATAGTTGGTTTCAGTGTCAAAGCGTTCATAAATCTTAGCAACAAATTGGGTCCAAGCAATATATCCTTGACGGGAAGTTTTTCTCCATTGCCACCATTGCCAGCGTTCTTGATCTAGATGGAGAACACCATACCGGAGTTTGGCCAAGTCATCTGTAATGTTGTAGAGAGAGAAATAATGTTCCATTTGTGTGATCCAACCAGTGGGGTCTGAGCCATCAAATTTGGTTACATCCACCTGCGAAAGGCGTATGTCCCTTTGAAAGTGATGGGGTTGAAAGGAATGGGAAGAAGTTTCACCTTCAGTCTTTTTATGTTCATCAGGAAAAGAGTCATCGAGAGGGATTTTGAGTTTGGTGTAGAGTGATACAAAGACATATTCAAGTTCGTTTTTGACTTCCGCCATTGCGGACTGCACGACTACATTGACGGATGCATTTATGGAGGCATTTATGGAGGCATCATGGGAGGCAATAGTAGCACTGAGTTGTTGCACTTCTTGTTGGGTCTTAAGAAAACCAGATTCCAAGGTGTTGAGGCGAGAATCTAGTTCTTGGCTACGGGTATGGGCCATGATGATGGGTGAACTAGAAAGGGAGCGGGCGAGGTTATAAATTTTGCAAAAAAATGATATGGGTGAATGTGACAAGGGGGAAGAGATGAGTCTAATGGAATAGGTCTCAAATAATGGTGAAAAAATGGGAGCGGCGGGGTCAGAAATTTTTGCCGAAAAATGATATTGATGAATGTGACAAGGGGCAAGAGATGAGTCTAATGGAATGGGTCTCAAAGAATGGTGAAAAATTTTCCAGACCTTTTTTTTTTTTTTTACAGTTGCGGGGTTATACTTTGGTCTGAAGAATGCTGCAGTGTTGAAATCCCCAAATTCTGAACCAGAGAGTATTTACTTAGTAACACCAACACAGATGTGCGTCAATAGATCTCGCTGGTTTAATTTGGTTATGTTGTTGTTTGTGTTCCCCAAGGGTTAGGTATTCAAGGGTTCTACAGATAAGGGTTTGCCCTGTGCTATAGCTCTCTGATATACGTGCGGAGTCCAGCAGTAGTACTCGGCCCAATATCTCAGGGCACTAACTAAGGAGGATAGACCGTACCCTTAGTCGTACTACCCGACTACCCAGGTACTAGAGAGTATCTTCCCGAGTGTTGTTCTCGGTGACACTATAGCAGTCCGGCGGCCGATAGGTTTATCTAAAGAGGGCTTCAGGCAATCTAGGCTGATCCGTACACAGGTGTTGTCTGATGCGCTACCACTCGAAGGGGTACCAACAGGGGTTACAAGGGTGGCCAACAGATGTGCGCTTAAGAACCACTTGTATTTCCTACGTGTATGAATCCCTCAACCGCGGGTTTATACGCGTAACGACAGATCTCTGTGGCTTAAAGACGTCGGAATACGTCTCTACCCTGAAAAAAAATACCCACAATTTCTGCCATGGAAAGTGCTCTGATACCACTTGCAAGATACCAGATATATAAAATATGCAGAACATAAATGAAATGCTAAAAATGACAGAATAGCAGTAAAATATCCAGCATAATCTTCACAATACACAGAAATGATATACGAAATAGCAACAGAAACAACACTTTGATTCAGATAGCAATGTTCACAGGCCTCTTCGAGGGGGCAACCTCCAGTCAAGCAGCGCTCTGTTACAATAATCTCCAAGCTAGGGTTTTCATACCCTCGACCCTTATTTATACTAAATGTGTCTATTAAGAGAAGCATCTAGAGGAAGATCCTTCTAGAAGCAGAAGCTTCTATTAGGTCTGCTTACATCCGCCTTATTCTATTTTATTGAAAGGTCTTATTAATATTGACCTTTATTACATCCAAATACATTGATCTACCTATGTGCGGGTTAGGACCTTAACAGAATTATAATTATAATTATGGATTCATGAAATTGTTGTCTTAAATACAGAAATAAATTCATCATAGTGGAATATCTCAATGTTAACATCTAAAATGTTAACATTTGATATCTGCAATTTCATCAATTTAAAATGATTCATATTGGATTTTAAGTCAAATATTTCAGTTTCTCTTCCTGTTATTTTGAGTACTGGAGAAATAGTCATTTCATAAAATGTTTAGACTATGACTTTTTATAGTCCATGATGGAGGCTCAAATGGTGTGCATGGGACTTCACCCTTGACATATGTGTTATAGTCCATGATCTAGGCTCAAGTGGTGTGCATGGGACTTCACCTTCGACATCTTGTACGCTTAACTCTATCTTATTGTGGGTTAATCACAAGACCAATGGAGAACAAACCCACCAAACTGGGAAGAATAGACATCCCATATATGCAATTCAGATATTTCACCTCTATCCTAGAGGTTTCTTAGACCTTAGCCCTAAGAATTTTTAGCCTTAGGGTTGCTATGAAACATAAACAAAACAACAACGACATGGGACAATATTTCAATCCTTAAAAACCCCAAACTTTTATGGAATCCAAGATAAATGATACCAAATTTTTTTGTAAGTTTCAACCCTCTAAGGAAATCTTATCATGCAGAACCCAGATTTAAAAACCCTTATTTACAACAATAAATTCAATAATGAAACAATCCTTATTTTATTAATACATTTTCTCTAATATTTGCCCCCACCCCCACCCTCACCCTCACCCTCATATTAATACATTTTCTCTAATATTTGCCTCACCCACACCCTCATATTAATACATTTTCTCTAATATTTGCCTCACCCCACCCTCAAGGGTGGGGGTGAGGCAAATATTAGATAAAATGTTAAATACTTAACATAATCACTATTAACTTATGTCAAATCAACAAGACTTATATGGTTGGAAATTACAAACCATGAAGAACATAGATTTATGAAAATCAAATTTGCAATTTTTCACAAGTATTTGACAGTTGAAAAATTCATTAATATACATAAGATAAAGTTCATGTACATGCTATAGCCTTCTCACAAGGCTAATACAATCCATTAGCTCTCCAAAACTCTAGCTAGGGAAAGCCAAGAAGAACTCTAGCTTGTTGAAGACAATCTCACCTATGGATAAGTGAAATCTCTCATTAACCTTACCTTAATCAATGACAGACAGTAGGATAGACCGCTACAAGATTATTCCTTAGATCTAACAAATTTATTCCTTTTTATGATAAGAGATAGAAATGGATACCTTATGATCTGATGATTATCCTTATGTATCCTGATTGATGCAGCTCTAGAGATCCAGCTCTAGACCTCGATACCTGCTTCATGCACAAAAGGAGACAATGAATACCAATCTCAAACCCTCTTAAACATTAGGAAATCATGAATCTAGTTCAGATCTAATCCGATCTACTCAAGGAAAGACCAAATCTATCATCTACAACTAAATACAATGTATGGAAAGGGGAAAACCATGTAGATCGATATTAAAAATAGAGAAATAGTACATCAATAACTAAATGTTACCTTGAGTCATGACTAAAGGATTTTATTGGCTCTAGGTTCTCGATGCTCCTCCTTGGTAACTTGAGCTTCCCTCTCTATTTCACTAGCGTAACCACTCTCAAACTCTAGCTCTCCCCCACCTCCTTGACTTGGCATATTCTTATAGGAATTTAGAAGAGATTGGAGATAGGCTTCGTGGCATGTGAATTAGGTGGATACAAGTCATGGATAGGCTTGATGGCATGCAAACTAAGCAATTACAAGTCATAGATAGGCTTGATCGCATGTGAATTAAGCAATTACAAGGCATAAATAGGCTTGATGGCATGTGGACTAAGCAATTACAAGTCATGCACAAGTTCCATGCTAAATTGTGAGCTTTTGCCAACCTATTATGAACTTTTTCTCTATCATGAGCTTTTTGCTCAAGTTCCATGCTCAATTATGAGCTTTTTCCAACTCACTATGAACTTTTTTTTCAATTATGAGTTTTTTTCTCAATTATGAAAAGATTCTTATTTCATAATTAAATTGTGACAAAATAATTGTTTTCTTGTGAAATAATTATGAGAATTTTACTCAATTATGTAATTCTAGCTTCATACAGCCTGAGTGGGCCTAATGGTTAAGAACATGTGTTTCCTCTTAAGAGGTCACAAGTTCAAATCCACAAGGGGGTAGGGTATGTATACCTCCGTAGACTTTACCAGTCAAATCGTTGGGCGGAGGGGGGTCCCTTGTCCCACAAACAAGGGGGTCTCATACACCAATTTGGTGTGGATTGCCCATGACCTTAAAAATAGATTATTATTAATATGCTTGCAAAACCTATGGTGGAAAGTACAAGTATAACATAGCTAAACCAAGTAGATCCGACAAACATGAATCGCTCAAGCAAATCCTCCAAGGCAAGACCTATATCCCTCCTATTTTTTTTTCTTCACCAAATACAACCTAGGGATTCATCTCAAATCCGTAATGTCCAAATCTCTAGGGGATGAAACCCTAGCCCTAGACTTCAAGATGCTCCAAGAAGATCAAGAAACCCTAGCATTTACATGGCTGAAAGCAAGGCTAAGCATCAGTAGCAACAACTTAGCAGGCCATGAAAGGTCGATAGACTTTACTGAAGGTTTATCCTAACTGCAAACATAGCCCAGGCCTTGGAAAATGTATAATTTTGTCAGAGTTTTCCCCACAGCTTGGTCTTTTAATGGGAAGAACGTTGAATATTCAACTTGACTTTTTCCTTATCTCTTATAGCCCCATAAAAATTATAATTATAATTATAATTCTAGATTTTTCCTTATCTCTTATAGCCCCATAAAAATAAAAATTATAATTATAATTCTAGATTGATGAAATTGTTGTCTTAAATGGAGAAATAAATTCATCCTCCTTGGAATTATAATTATAATTTTGGATTGATGAAATTGTTGTTTTAAATGGAGAAATAAATTCATCCTCCTTGGAATTAAATATTTCAGTTTCTCTTCCTATTATTTTGAGTACCGGGGAAAGAGTCATTTCATAAAATGTTTAGAATATGACCTTTTATAGTCCACAATCGAGGCTCAAATGGTGTGCATGGGACTTCACCCTTGACATATCTGTTATAGTCCACGATCGAGGCTCAAATGGTGTGCATGGGACTTCACATTTGACATCTTGTATGCTTAACCCTATCTTATTGTGGGTTCAATCACAAAACCAATGGAGAACAAACCCCACCAAACTAGGAAGAGTAAACATCCCATATATAATTTAATATGTTACTTCCAAGGTACTATCTAGAAATAGGTAGACATGACCCACATGACCAAAGGGAATTAAAACTAATGATATGGCACTATAGGGGATATACATAGAGGAAAGGTCATAGTCTAGGGCCCCTAGTAGAAGGGCGAGGCATTATTGTCCTAGTTGAAATTCATGAACACAAAAGTTGCAAAGTTCAAGAAGTTCGAGGATACAAACTTTGGGCTCTACGAAATAAGGCCACAAATAACCATAAAGGTTGGGGAGGATTATGGCTTTATAAGAAGAGCTTCAAGATGCAAGGGTTAAACAACGAAGAGCCATAACACCACCTAACATGAAAAATTTATCCAATGCTCACAACATTGTTATATGTGATGGACTCAAGAGGTGGAAAAGACAAGAAAGGCCACATGTCACACACAATGGAAAGTGCATGGTTGATTACATAATGATCTCGAAAAGTGGGATAGATAAGCTAATAGCCTTTTTTCCACAAGGTGATATCATCATATCATGATTCACTCTTTGTAGAAATGAAGTGGAAAAAAGGGAGACCCAAGTGCCAATAAAACATTGCAAAATAAACACAAAATGGGGTGGAAGCTACTAGTAAAAACACATAATTTTTCAGCATAATGGTTGAGGAATCAACTCCTAGTGGGAGTTCAAGAGAAAATAGAAAGACATGAGTGGCCAATGCAAGGGGATGATGGAGGCAATCCAAACAATGTTAGAAAAGTGAAAACCTAGGGAGCTATGGAAAGGGAGGGTATCATTTAACAACTTCCCAATGAACTCATGGTTCAACGAAGATTGCAATAAAACAAGGGATAAATATAGGAGAGGTAAGAGCAATGAGAACCTCATCCAATACAATATGGAAATAGAAGGGCATTATTGTAAGGATGACACTACAAGAAATGGTGAAGATGACGAAGGAAAACCTAAAATCATTTTGGAAACAATTGCAAACATGGAAGCGGGTTAAGAATAATCACATTACACCCTAGTAATGGTTGTCCCATGTGAGAAACCTTTACTAAATCTTGACAGTGAGACAACAACCACATAGAACTAGTATATTCAAGAATGTTTACATCGAGCAAGCATACATATAGGTATAAAAAATATGGCCACGGGAAAAGCAAGGGACATTGAAGGGTTGCGAGTAGAATTCTTGAAGTGGGGGAGGGACTCCCTTGTGGAATTTCTATAAATTGAGATTTTTATGCAATTAAGATATTTCACCTCTATCCTAGAGGTTTCTTAGACCTTAGCCCTATGAATTTTTAGCCTTAGGGTTGCTATGAAACATAAACAAAACAACAACGATAGGGGACAATATTTCAATCCTTAAAAACCCCAAACTTTTATGTAATCCAAAATAAATGATACCAAATTTTTTAGTAAGTTTCAACCCTCTAGGGAAATCTTATCATGCATAACCCAGATTTAAAAACCCTTATTTACAACAATAAATTCAATAATGAAACAATCCTTATTTTATTAATACATTTTCTCTAATATTTGCCCCAACCCCACCCTCATAATATTTGCCCCACCCCCTTCCCGGATGGGGTGCCACTTGGACAGAGTCTGCAGACACATGGAACCAGGCGGCCATGGGAGTTATTAACCCCGACCGCCAGCCCACAACCATTAACTACCACATGGCTCACACCATGAGGACAGTTATGGTAGTGCGCTTGGATAGCCAGGCCGGGTTAATGACCGCACGAGCAAGCCAGACCAGGCGTACCAGGCCTAGGATGGTTGTCAACTCGGCTCCAATGGCTAGGGGGGCTGTCAACTCATGGGGGTGTGGTAATAAATAGTCATTTTCCCTGGTGCATTCATCCATTTCCCCTCTACCCTGGTTCATGCTCTTCGGCTCTTTTGAGTGCTTCTGCATAGTTGTCCTTTGTGTATTTTTCTTGGGTGCTCTCTCCTCTTACCCCTGCAATTGTGTTGGTTGTGATGCCCTCTTTCTGCTCCACTCGCTCACCCCTTACAAGCTTCTTCTCTACAAATTCACCAGTGCCTCCCTTCTCTTGGCCTTTTTGAGCTTTTCCAAGCACCATTTCACCGCCTCCCTATCCACATCCCAAAGCCTCCACACTCTTCCCAGCATGCCCATAGAAAGAGGGAAATCTAAGAGGGGTGTGTGATACTACAACACCCTCTCCATACGCAATCAACTCTCCCCCTCCCAATTGGCTCTCATTTCTCATTTTACTAGCCCATGGCACCACAACTAGATGTCGCTGGAGGTGCCTCCATCCACCCCACATCTGCTCCATGGCTTTAGCCCGATTAAGGAGGAAGCATCATCTTTGTGCGCACACATTCCTATGTCCACCCCTCATTTGCTCCATGGCCTCAGTTGGGTTAAGGAGGAAGCGCCACCTTCGTGCGTGCACATTCCTCTGGCCACCAGTGTCTTGCCCCCGCCAAAACTCAATCTGCATGACCCCTATTACGGAGATGGCAGCTGCATGGTGGAGGAGGAAATATTTCTAAGCTGGCAAGTGGAGGAAAACACAGCGGATGCCAACGAGGAAACCACAGTGGTCGTTGGCGAGGAAAAGGAGGATGTGCAGCCCCAACAATTTGCAAATCGCCTCACGAAGGAGCACCTCCAACTTATCTTTGAAATCCAGAAAAAACAAGATGATCATATGCACTCTCAGCGCATCCTCGACCAAAGAATGGACATTCTGTTCGACGGACTAGCGGATGCTCTTGCATGGACTCGATGCCCAACATGCGACCAATGGTTCACCCCTGTCTACAACATCCATGGACAACCAGGCTCAACAATGGAGTAAAGTCTCTAGGTTATTGTTCTTCGTTCATTCTAGTTGCATGCTTAATTTTTTGGTTTACTCCAGCAACAGACTAGATGGGCATACAATTTTCCCATACACTGCGCATGTAGTTTTGTTCATAGCTGGTCCTAGAGGCCACCTGAATATTGTTCATACATTTTTGTTCACATAGTTAGGATGCACAATTTTGTTAAGACAATTTTGCTCAAACAGTTCCAGTTTACATGATGATGTGTCAAACTTGGAGCATCTAAGAGCCACATGTTTTGGTTTCCTTTCTGTGGCAGAACAAGTGTCTCACACTTGGCAATGTATAACTTGCATATATTATTAATACAAGGATCCACTTTTATTTACAAAAAAAAATATTTTCCCCACCCCCACCCTCATATATGAGGGTGGGGAAAATATAATTATAATGCTAAATACTTAACATAATCACTATTAACTTATGTCAAATCAACAAGACTTATATGGTTGGAAATTACAAACCATGATGAACATAGATTTATGAAAATCAAATTTGCAATTTATCACAAGTATTTGACAATTGAAAAATTCATTAATATACATAAGATAAAGTTCATGTACATGCTATAGCCTTCTCATAAGGCTAGTACAATCCATTAGCTCTCCAAAACCCTAGCTAGTGAAAGCCAAGAAGAACTCTAGCTTGTTGAAAAGAATCTCACCTATGGATAAGCGAAATCTCTCACTAACCTTATCTCAATCAGTGATAGACAATGGGATAGACCACTACAATATTATTCCTTAGATCTAAAAAATTTATTCCTTTTTATGATAAGAGATAGAAAGGAATACCTTATGATCTTACAGTTGTCCTTATGTATCCTGACTGATGCAGCTCCAGAGATCCAACTGCAAACCTTGCTACCTGCTTCATGCACACAATGAGACAATGAATACCAATCTTAAACCTTGAGTCATGAATAAAGGCTTTTCTTGGCTCCAGGTTCTCGATGCTGCTCCTTGGCAACTTGAGCTTCCTTCTCTATTTCACCAACGTAACCACTCTCAAACTCTAGCTCTCCCCCATCTCCTTGACTTGGCATATTCTTATAGGAATTTAGAAGAGATTGGAGATAGGCTTCGTGGCATGTGAATTAGGTGGATACAAGTCATGGATAGGCTTGATGGCATGCGAACTAAGCAATTACAAGTCATAGATAGGATTGATGGCATGTGAATTAAACAATTACAAGACATAGATAGGCTTGATGGCATGTGGACTAAGCAATTACAAGTCATGCACAAGTTCCATGCTAAATTATGAGCTTTTGCCAACCTATTATGAACTTTTTTTCTATCATGAGCTTTTTTCTCAAGTTCCATGCTCAATTATGAGTTTTTTCCAACTCACTATGAATTTTTTTTCAATTATGAGTTTTTTTCTCAATTATGAAAAGATTCTTATTTCATAATTAAATTGTGACAAAATAATTATTTTCTTGTGAAATAATTATGAGAATTTTACTCAATTATGTAATTCTAGCTTCATAACTTCTAATAAGATGCTTGTAAAACCTATGGTGGCAAGTATAAGTATAACATAGCTCAACCAAGGAGATCCAACAAACATGAATCACTCAAGTGAATCCTCTAAGACAAGACCTCTATCCCTCCTGTTTTTTTTTCTTCACCAAATACAACCCAGGGATTCATCTCAAATCCGTAATATCCAAATCTCTAGGGGATAAAACCCTAACCCTAGACTTCAAGATGCTCCAAAAAGATCAAGAAACCCTAACGACTCCAAGGAAAAGAGAGATCAAGCACAAATGAAGATATAAGAGAAAGAGGATGAATAGTACAATCCTCTTAGTCACATCTCTACACAAGAGTGAATAAGAATGACGAGTGAGTGAAGGACTCTCTCCTTCCTCTATATATATGGGAGGTGAGGGAGACCAACAATACAATGTGGGCCAATGCTCTTATAATCAACTTACAATAATCACATGAAAGCTCATACATGTAGAACACTACACCCTAAGAGCACACATGTCAAGCTCCAAGCTAATTTCATACACAATAAGGGCTCCAAGATAATGTAGCTACACAAGGTGTGACCACACCCTGATCCATTAGAAGCCCACACGCCTCCATCATTCCTCCTAAGCCATGTACTCCATTGGGTCCACTTGCCTTGCATGAACACTATTACAACTTAGGTGTCCCCAAGCCAAATCTAAGACTCCATACAAGAAACCAAGATACCTTGTGCTATCTAGGGCTTGATGCTCTCCTTTAAGATGCATAATTTTCCTCCTCCTAAGTAGGGCATTCTCCAAGCAAGCAAAAATCTCCATCTAGACATCATGAAGGATGCCACCCAAATTGTCAATTGAACTCCAACAACCTAGTGAAGAATGCCAAAAAAGCACCCAAATAAGGTCAAGCAACTATTGATTAATCCATCTCCAAAGTGCCAACCCATCACAAACCATCTCCCATGTGCAAATCCATAATGGACCATCTAAGGGATGGACATACACCATGTACCCCAAATCTCATGAAGCACCCCCAAACATGGTGTAAACAATTTTGGAGTAACTTGAAAGCTAACACTTCCTCTTTACAGGGAAGATGTTTACATCGAAACCTATGAACTCCCTCTACAATTCCAAAAAAAATTCCACGTGCAAATATATTCCTAATGTAGTTCTAAAATCAACTACTTTCTCCTATAAAGAAACTAACATCGAGGCTATTACAATATCTCAATTCTCCAAAGAGTACTAACCACTTATGAATTTTAAGGAACATAACCATACTAAGGTTGAGTGTAACAATACTAATGGGGGGTATTAGTACTAAGGTTGAGTGTAACACAAAAGTGTTGTCGTTGTCACCTAGACAACTACTTCCCTCTTTTAAGGTTGGGGCAAGCCGAACACAATGGAGGATTCCCTAGTAGCAATTAGAGTTCCTAGGGTAAGACAAGTCAATTATAAGGTCACATATGTTACTACCCAATTATAACCAACTTATAATGATAAGGGAGTTAAGGATCAAGTTGGTTAATTAAGGTAAATTCCAGAATTGATTTATGAGTTCATTTAGGTGATTTTGGGGGATTTATGAGATGATTATTAAGTGTATTAATTCCAAAAATATTTCCATATTTGAAATCTACTCTCTACTTTTATAAAAATTATCTAAAGATGCATGGAATTGGAACATAAACAAGTAAATAACAACATTAAGCTTCAACCCTTAAAATAAATATGAAGTTGTGGTTTTCTTAGGCTAAAATAACAAGTAAACTTGAAATTGAATGCAACTTACAAATTTGAAAATGAAAGAAAAATAACAGACACTAATGATAAATTGATTTTTTTTCTATTTAATGAAGACATATGGGGCAACAACATAGAATTTTCTAAGTAAATGCTTTCCAACTCAAACACGTGCAAAAATCTACCTATGTGTATAGGGTTTATGGCTGAAAATTTAAGGTAAGATACAAAATTTCAGATCTATTTTAAAACAAAAAGGAAAATTTGAATTTTGATTTTATTTGAATAGAGCATGAATATACTAGTGCCTAGATTATTGATTGGGAATATGGGGTTAGCTAAGGCTCCTCTTGAAATGTTGTAGGTGGAACTAGAATGACAGTTAGGGTTGACCACTTCAAATCCTACCAAATCGTCCTAGTAGAATTACAAGTTTCAAAAATGATCAAGGGAAATATATTCCACTACAAATCCTACAACAATATTGAGAAGGAACCTACTAAGAAAGGAGAAGAGGGTGCACTACTAACACTAGAGAAGCAACACCACACTTAACACATTTCAAAATAAATTATCATAAAGATTTAAAGAGAACCACTTACTCATCAAATCAATACACAAGACCATTGATATATTGAACATCCATCCATTTTCAAAGCATCCACATTGACAAAATCTCCAAGAGAGCGCCCTAATTAACCATACATAGCATGAACCAAAAAAAATAGGCAAAGAGCTTTCTCCACAAGCTTCTAGCAAAGTTCACAATGATAGGTGCTTCTCTTATATAGAAAATAGATCAAACAACCTTCTTAATAGAAAAATAATATCCTCCTAGATCTAGCCTAAAAAACATAAAGAACAATTATCTCCTCAACTAACTATGGAGATATGGTCAACAATACAATAATAAGAGGTGTATATGCCACCTATACAATGATATCCACAATGAGAGAGGAAACAGTCAAAAGGTACTCAATAGCCTCCTCAAAATACAACCTCAACAACCAAAGTAACCACCTCAACCACCAAGTCATCCTCCTCAAAAGAGTGAAATTGGCCACATGTGTGGTACGTGTGGGCTCTCCAAGGCGGGAGGCTCGATAAAGAATGCTCAAAAAGTGTGCTAGTATGTCCTTCAAGGTGTAATGACCTCCATAAAGTGTGCAAGTGACCCATCTCAAGGATCCAAGGCTTTGTCACAGATCCCTAGGTAGTCATAGATCCCAAGGCATGAGTCATGGATCCCAAAGAAGACATGGATCTTGATGTAGGTACATAAGTCCCGATGCATATACACAAATATTGAGACATGTACACAGATCCCAATGCAAGAGTGTTTTACTCAAATAAGCATATATTGCATCCATATATGTATCATTAAGTGATTGATCATAAATTTCATCTTTCAAATAGCTTAATGACTCATGTAACTTGTACCCCCTTTCTAAATTAACCAAGGCAAGGACAACATTAACCTTTATTACATGTGACACTCTTAAGATGAGAAGTACTTCCCGAAACACTAAGAAAGGGTATGTGTAATGATGGATGATATTATTGGGTGGGTAACTTCATGATTTGACTTACATAGCCATGTAAGATTTGCTAAATATTGTCATGCACATGAGCGCCTTTAAAGATGAGGGTGCAAGTTTTTGCATTGAGTTACCATCTCCTCCACATTGTTTCTTGATACCCTTTTTCTTGCCTTTTTCTTTATTTGATTTGTCCCTTTTTATTTAGATATTCATTTTTAAGCATGGTACTTGGGGCACTGGCCTCATAGCAAGGTGGCATATCTCAAGCTCTGTTATTTGAATTTTGAGTTTCTTTTTTGCATCAACCTCAAGCTTATAGCTCTTAAGATGCATCTTTTCTTGTGGGACTATGAAGCATGAACCTTTCTATGACATACAAAAAAACAACCATGAGTGGGACAAAAAAATATATTGTGTATGGAATAATGGGGAGAAATGAAGAGTGTTAAGTATGATTTTGGATATGGACATGCTACACCTTCCTAGGCCTCTAGTAGTACAACTCAACCCAAGAGTGACAACACTTATCTATTGGAGAATATGGACCCACCCAAGTATAACCTAGTAGGATACACATGTTTAGAGTGTTATGAGCCAATATCAAATTACACCAATGATCATCACTTTCACGAAAAATATAAAGAGTAATATGATCAAATGTGAGCAAAAAATAATATATGGAAACACATGGTACAATCTCCATAAAAAATATGATCATGAGAGTTACCTAAGAAAAAGTAGGAAACATCTCTAGCCAAATGTCCATGGAAAACCATATATCTCATCTATGAAACTATTGATTGTGCTGAAAATCACAAGTGAAACAATCATCTAGTTATCCCTACATGTCAAAGGATAACATCTGGCTCCAACATGGGGACATGTGCTCAAGATAGAGTGCATGAGAACTTCAAAAATATTTGGAAGTCCAAGACCTACACTCTACACTAATCATCAATTCCTATTAATTCTCACCACAAAACATTAGTAACAACAAGGTAGGGTGAGACGACCACCTTGGATTAGAAAATCAAAGGAAATGAGACAAAAATATTCTTGTTTTTTTTATGGACAAGACAACATAAAATGAAACTATCTAATGATGCATGTTGTCAAACAATAATTCAAAACAAGAGATTAAAGCAAGATGCATGGAGAAAAGCAATGAACTAATCTATAGCAAGCTTATTCATCCTACTCTATGTTCTTCAAGAGCTTATTTCTCCTACACCTACTCTACTTGAAATAATAAAAGAAAATGATAGGTATAATCATGCAACCAATGAAGCCACGCTATAACCTCATCAACATCAAAAGTTCTACCCTTATGCTTGGCCATGAACCAAAACAAGGAAATTTCAAGTACAAAATGATCATGCGATGGTAAAAACATTACATCATGACAAGAAATAAAAATCAACTCATGGGGAGGGATAACATCACCAAAATCATGCCAAGATTGGCATGGGAATCCATAATATTTATCCATCCATCCTTGAATGGTGTTGCAATATGACAATGATAGTCCATCCTTTCTCCAAGTAAGGTCTTCATGATGAAACCCATGCATCTCATATTGTTGGTCCACATACTTCAAAAAAATGGCATCCTTGGCTTTCATGTACAATATCACTCCTCAAGGCTTGAGCTTCCTTCATAAGAAATATGAAAATACATCATGGCTACCCAACAAAGATGAATATGAAACATGAGATGTAAATTCAAATTTTGAGAAAAAATTATTATCCTAATTCAAAGTTTGTTGCCCCTTTTACTGCCCTCAATCCAAGATAAACATGGAACATGAGAATACCAATAAAATATGAAAAAATGAATGCATCCATGATATAGGGCTCGATTCCCTCTCATATGAGGCTGGAAACCCCTGCAATAAATCTGAGACTAAACATGTTATTTTCCAGAAAATATTACAGCCTCAAAATTATTTTTTCTAGATTTATTTCTATGCATAAATAGGGAATGAGTTGAGGATATCCATGGCAGGAAAATTTTTGAGCTTCTTTGGCCATGAAAATCATCTTCGTGCATTACCAAATAATCTTCATTAGTGAGAAAATATGGTTTCCCATGCATGATGAAATAATTTTCAAATTCCTTCATTATGTTAGGCTCCTCACGAGACTAATTTTTTAAAATCTTGACCCTAGTACCATAATCATCTGTATCATAGATAGGCTCACCATCAAAATGAAAGCACTTATATCCCATTTATGCCTTTCAATGTGGAAAATATCATTGATATTTTCAATCTCATGGCCATTGTGTTCTTCATCAAATGAGGGATTGACTAAACCCAAGGGTTTCTCTACAAACTTTTCCTTTTCAAAATCATCAAAAGATGCATCACAAAATTCAAAATTTTGGAAAGGAGTGAGACTCAACAAACACTTGTCTTCATGTGGAGGAATCTTGGATGCTCTCACCATATAGGTATTTAACAAATTCCTCTTCAATGGACTTATGTGGTGGCTCTTTCTCTTCTTCATCCACATGTTCTTCATGTACTTAGTCTTCAATGGAGTCATGAGATGCATCTTCAATGCTTTCAACAATCTCATCATCTTTATCTTGCTTATAGGTAGGATCCAAATTCTTGAGGAATGTTTTGAGTAAAACCTGGAAAATATGATATTTCCTCTTTGCCCAATGATTTGAACCAATCTTTTTCATCTCCCATCAAGGACCTTGAAAACATTCCCATTCTAACATCTTGATGCACAATATTCAAATCTGAAATACAATCTTCAAGCAATGAAACATGTTGTGTTGCTAGGTGAGTGTCATGAATGGGATCTCCATAAAATCGTAGAGTACATTGTAGTCCAATCTAGAGGGGACTGATTTGGATACCCATGAATATTCAAAATATCTAAAGGAACATATAATACACAAAAAATCCACGGTGCCATATTTATTTACACAACTTGATATGCAATCTGAAAATACAAGGTGATACCCCACACCTCATACCTCATACTTTTATAGGGAGTTGCCAAGGTGAATCTTCAATGGCTTCACAATGATATTTGCTTCACCCTACAAGCACAAGGTCAAAAATATGCAAGGAACAAGGACTTTATCCCTCCAATTAAGGCACCAAGATGAGTAAACTAAATAAGGCTTTGATTCCTACTCATCAAAAGGATTAAGCATAGATTTGTGATAACCAAGGAAAGGAATTCATCCCTGTAAATGGTGCCAAAATGTTTTAATATAATATTGCACCCTAAGTGCAAAACTCTCACAAGGTACTAAGGTTGAGTGTAACACGGAAGTGTTCCACTATCACCTAGACAACTACTTCCCTCTTTTTAGGTTGGGGAAAACCTAAAACATGGGAGGCTTCCCTAGTAGCAATTAGGGTTCCTAAGGCAAGACAAATTAAGTCTAGGGTCACCTATGTTACTACCCAATTATAACCAACTTAGAATGATAAGGGAATTAAGGATCAAGTTGATTAATTAAGGTAGATTCTAGAATTGAGATATGAGTTTATTTAGGTGATTTTGGGGAGTTTATGAGATTAGTATTACATATATTAATTACCAAAATATTGATTTTGGGGAGTTTATGAGATTATTATTACGTATATTAATTACCAAAATATTTCCAGATCTAAAATCTACTCTCTATTGTTATAAAACTTGTCTAAATATGCATGAAATTGGAACATAACCAAGTAAATAACAACATTAAGCTTCAACCCTTAAAATATATATGAAATTATGGTTTTCTTAGGCTAAAACAACACGTAAACTTGAAATATACAAATTTGAAAATGAAAGACACATAGCAAGCACTAATGATAAATTGATTTTCTCTATTTAATGTAGAAATATGGTTTTATGGAAAAAAAGTAAAGGTTAAACTACAAAATTTATGATCTACTTTAAGACAAAAACAAAAGTTGTAATTTTTATTTTATTTTGACTAGAACATGAATAGACTAGTGCCTAGCTTATTGATTGGGCATATGGGGTCAACTAAGGCTCCTCTTGAGATGTTGTAGGTGAAACTAGAATGATAGTTAGGGTTGACTGCTTCAAACCCTACCAAATCATCCTAGTGGCCTTACAAATTTCAAGATGGCCAAGGAGAAGATTCTCCACTAAGAATCCTTTGATATTCCACTACAAGGAGAACACCTTCTAGCGAAAGTTTTTGCAAAGGTTTTTAGTGTTACAAAATTTGGAAATTTTTTCAAAAAAACCTCCACTACAACCTCCTCTATTGGTTGTGGAAGTTTTAGTGGATGTTCCTTATAACTAAAAAAATTTGGGTGGGCGAAGGTTCCAACAGAGGCTTTTTTTTTCGGTGCTTTTTGTTGTCAAATCACACTACTGCGCACACATAAATGAGAAGCACCAACACTAGTGCACACACATAAATGATAAGCGCCAGTGCACACACATAAATGAGAAACACTAGTGCACACACATAAATAAAAATCACCGATGCACACACATAAATGAGAAACAACAATGCACACACATAAATGAGAAGCACTGGTGTGCACACATAAATGAAAAACATCGATGATTTTTATTTGTATGCATGCACTGGTGTGTATTGTAATCATGGGCATTGAAATATTTTGAAACAATACAAATATAATCATACATTATGTCATTTAGTGCAGCGTTGCTTTCTCATAATTTTTAGCACCAGTGCATATAACTCATAAAAATGCACATTTTAGTGAGTTTAAAAGAATGCAGTGCATCGATATGTATATATTTTAATTAATCAATTTTTTTTCTTCAAATTTTCAATTAATCATCTCAAAATCAAATATTTATTATAATAATATTGATTTTTATATTTTTTTTATTGTGTTTTGATATAATGATTGCATTAATGCATTATCCAATGGATTACACCTCTATTTTTTGTAACAATGTAAACCATCCATATATTAATTAATCAACAACACAACATTTTACAACATTTGACAATGTAATAAAATAAGAAACCTATTTTATTATATATGAATAAGTGACCCATAATCATACAAAATGGGACAACGTAAAGGTCCACAATAATCAAAATGCAACCTATATGTAATTATTACACTCATTGGTAACATGTCCTCATGCAATTAGGACAATATGCCGAGTACATTAAATAAAATCTCTGATTTTCAAAAACAAATATTCCAAAACATACAACTTGAACAAAGTTACCAACTTAATGAGCACCGTGACCTCAAAATGAGAACTCTAGCCCAAAAAACCCATACTTTTGCAAACAAAACATGAAAATCAATCTCTAAATAAAAAAGTTGTGCTATTGATAGCACCATTTTTTCAAACGGGGTCAAAATTTGAACAATTTTCAAACATGGCCTTCAAAACTCATATAGTAGCTCAAAAAACCTTCAAATCAACACCTAAATAAAAAAAAAATGTTACATAACTTTTTTCTCAAAACCTTAAATTTATAGATATTTTGAAATTGTTTTATTTTTTCAAACGGGGTCATAATTTCAACAATTTTCAAACATGGACTTCAAAACTCATACAATAACTCAGAAAAACCTTCAAATCGACACCTAAAAAAAAAAATGATGTTACATAATTTTTTCTTTTCAAAACCTTAAATTTATAGATATTTTGAAATCATATTTTTAGTAGTCGGTATCATTAAAACCAAAACCTCAAAATCAACTATCAAATTGAAAAGTATTGATACTAGTAGCACCCATTTTAAATTTGGGGTATTAAAATGACATTTTTTTTAAAGTGGTAATCGAAATCATCGTTACTGCAAACAAAATCATCAAATCAACCCTTAAATGTTTTTTAAATATTAGTTTATCACACCAAACACAACATAATACTTAATGCCATGAAAACAATACATTTAAAAATATATACTCAAAACCCAAATTTGGAAAAAAAAAAACATTAAAAAAAA
>JASDQU010100171.1:262805-288592 GCA_032191745.1 Picea mariana
TTTTTTATTACTAACATAAACCATACTTAAATTAAACAATAAATAATAATACTTAACATGTTCTTGGTTAGTTTTAATTTCAATTTAATAAAAACAATACTTAAATTAAAATATATATATATAACCATTGGACACTAACACACCCACATTATAAATTTTGTTGTTTATACTACATTTTACCATTTATTCAACCACCATGATGATAATGTATACTTATCAAAATATTATAAGAATTATATATTCATATATGTACAAATTTATATATTCATATCATCAATCTACCCTTTATTAAACCACCATAATGATAATATGAATAACTCAAACTTTATAAGAATTATATATTCATATATATACAAATTTATATATTCATATCATCAATCTACCCTTTATTAAACCACCATGATGATAATATGAAAGCCTCAAACTTTTATAAGATATATGAATATTCATATATATGTACAAATTTTCATCAAACAAACAAGTAAACATCACAAAAGCCACTGTTGAACTAGTTCACTTTTATCCACAATGTGATTTAGGGTTTTCGTCCATTTATTAGTAGCTTTTTATTGTTTAGCCACTAGTGAGTGGGATTATTATATTTTACTTTAGACTTGTTTAAAATATTTAAATGTAAAAGTAAGTAAACAAAGAATAGAGAACACTCTGAGATTCTAGATTTGCATCATCTAGATTTAATTACATTTGTAATTTTTCATAAGAAATTAAATTTTTTTCTTTAATAATGATTTAATTGTTTTTTTAAAAGTTATTAATCAAATTTGTAATAGAAAGCATATTCATAAATTTGTAATTGTTTTTTTAAAGTTATTAATCAAATTTGTAATAGAAAGCATATTCATAAATTTGTGATAGGAAACATATTCATAATACATTATTTAAAGAAACAAAATTGTAATTTTGAAAATTGTAATACCTTAAAAATAATGATCATAGATTCAATTGGGTGTTATTGATTCATATCTATACCTATAAAAATAAAATTTTTATACATTTTGTACTATGGACATTAACTTAAAAAAAAAAAAAAAACTTTGAACAAACAATTTTTTTTTTGAGATTGATAAGTTTTTAAGGTTAAAAACATATCTAATAAAATACTCACATATCATACAATAGTATATGTGTAAAGGTAGTTATATGTCACTTTAAATTATAAAAACAAAATTCTTTAAAAGTAATAAAGGTGAAAGTATAATCATTTTTTTATACAAACTTTTAATTTTTTTAATAGGATAATAGACGAAAATCATTATTCTCTAATTAAATAATAGTTTATTAATTATAATTGAAAAATATAAAGATTGAATTATTTAATACATAATTATTATTTTTAAATAGAATTTCTCTCAAATAAATAATAAATTATTAAATAGTTGAAAAATATAAAAATTGAGTTATATATTTGAAAATAAGAATGGTTACTCCATATTTTAAAAAGTTGAAATAAAATTATACTAAACAAATTAACCAAGAGTTTTTTAAATTTAAAAAATAAAAAAAAATAAAAAAATACTTTTACAACAAAGTAGAATTGATTATATGTAAAAGACAAAGTGTGTATTTTCTTTTATTCTATTTGTTTATTTTAAAAATAGTTTGTTGAGAAAATATTCTAAAAAAAAATAATATATATTTTTAAGACAAGTATTGTTTTATAATGTTGAGGAATTATTTTACAAAAGTTTGAATATATACAAGTATGTTTAATAAAATATTTCATATATTTTGTGGATATAAATAATTGGAGAATATAATTATTTTGGATGTAAATAATTGGAGAATAGAGTTGTTTGTTTATTTAATTTATTTATTTTTTATATTATTAGAGTATAATTTATTGGAGAGTGGTGAACAAATTTTAATATATTTTTTTTGAGATATAATTTATGAAAACAAAATTTAATTAAAAATTTATAATTTAAAAAAAAAAATTTAATAGTTTTTTGAAAATATAAATTATTGAAAAATAATATTGTTTGTTGATTCCCATTTAATCATTACTAAAAGAAAAATGTATCTTTTTTTAATTCCAAAAAAATAACAAATAATAATGTAATGTCCTTTCCCTTCACATATATTATATATATCCTATTACAATAATTACAAATAATTTGTTTTTCTAGTTTAATAATTTATTATTTATTTCTAAATATAAAATTATTATAGATAATATTTCAAACATTTTAATTTTAATTCACATATATTATATATATCTTATTACAATAATTATAAATAAATTTTTTTTTTTTCTATTTTTTTAATTTATTATTTATTTTTAAATATAAAATTATTATAGATAATATTTCAAATATTTTAATTTTAATAAATGCCCATCATCTAGAAAAAAGAAAATAGTTATTGAAATAAAATATCTTATTCTCATGAGATAAATGCCCATCATCTAAAAAAAAATAGTTATTGAAATAAAATATCTTATTCTCATGAGATATTAGAGACACATTTGACAATGAAAAATGAAAAGAGTTCGAGTGGTTAGAAGTACACTTGTGATATATATTGTAATGCAAGTGCAATATTGTTTTCTCTAAAAATAAGTATTAAGTTTGGTTAAATTCGATGACCTCTGTCCATGTGGAATGCATATATAGATTTTACTCCAAAACACCCTTATCGAAGCATAATGAGTTATTTGAACATATATAGTAGTGAACCTAACAAACATGATGATGATGCAATGATCACGTTAATTAACCCTAATAATATATATATATATATATAAAAATTGAATGATATTTGAACATGACAATTCCACTCTTCGAGTGGACTACTTTCATCATTTCCACGCTGACTACACACTTTACAAACCAAAATATCATGAAATAGGGGCCTAGAAATCAGATTAGTCTAACCAAAGAGGATAACAAACGATAGGTTTAGATCTGGTTTGCCCACATTGTGTAGTTCACTATAGTTTGGGTGGCTAAAAGAGAGCAACCAACATAGAGCTGAGAGGATAGTTCAATCTTGAAGCATAGTGGTATCTAAGTGCTCTTTTTCTTCATTCATCATGCTTTCTCTTTTGTTTTTTTAAAAAAAAAATATTAATTCTAGCATACTTATTGATTTCGAGGACATACTTGATGTATCTTTTTATTATTGTCAATGTAAGTTGTTATTGATGTTTGAATGTTTATTGTTTCATATTTAAGTGTTCTATATTGGACACTGGATGTAGACAATTTTGACGACCTTCCAGAGAATATGACTATATGGTATGTACTTGGCCTTTGTTAAAATTATGCAATTTAGGAAAATGATTGAATTTTGAGCACAATCATCTTTGTACTTCCCTTAAATGTTTTGGACATTAACTAGTACTATTATAATTTGTATTTCATTGAGGATAAATATAATATTTTTCTATAACATCTAGTTGTTTGCAATTTCCTAAAACATTCTCAATGCTTTTATAATGTTATATTTTCATCTATTGGTAGCCATTGATGTATCTACCACCAACATAATCCTATATAAAAGCTAAGTACAAACCGGTTGCGAAAATGATTGCCTCAATCTATCTACCAAAAGGTCGAACTACAAACAACTTTGTAGGGTACAACAATTAAGATACTATTTCAAATGTATTCTCACAATATCAATATGTTGTTGAGAATTATATTAAGTAACATCATGATATACTTTAAAAAAAAATATATGTTTAACATATGCGATTGAACGCCATATTCTTTTAATTCACATGTAATACCTTTCTATGCAAAGTAGCCCCAAGTTCCAGATAGTGATGTTAAACTAATTCCATCTTTCTATAGCTTGGAGCTCCAAGTGATGTTATTTTTAGAACTAGTTTCAACTATTAAATCCTAGTAGGTACACTTAACATCATTAAATAATTTTCTCTGCCTAGAATAGGGCCACTGCAATTCCACTGATGTCTGTTCTAGTATCTCATGGGTGAGCATAGCCTTGATAGAGACATTTAAGGGGGAAAACAGAAGAAAAAATACTTGAATAAAATATCAGTGTTTTATAAGCTTATGCATATAAGTTATTACAGTCGGGAGTTTTAGTATTTTCAGATGGAAAAATAAAAAAATGCAGACATACCTCAGAAAAGCCTGTAAAACTTGAAACATATTGTCAGGTTTTGGAGAATAATTATGAGAGCTAGAAGAATTGAATGGAATTTTATGAATCCAGGTCAACGGGTTGAATCCTTTCCACAACATTACAATCTTTAACGTGAACAAAGAAAAAATATGGCGTAGAGACGTGAACTTCTTCCTCTTTGTGAACAAGGCATGGCTGAATCTAATCCTTCCATGGCACAGGGACATGAACTTTTTATGGCTAATTTTGATCCTTCCATTCACCGAATTTTCACAAATTAATGACGTTATTTTCATCATTAATGACATAATAACAAGCTCCCTTATAATTCATCACCAACGTAAAGCCAAGGGTGGCGTCCCCTGGCTTTTACACGTATCAAATATTCCATCACAAGGAAACGAGCTTGCTTCCAACATACACATATTTTATTTCTTGATGGGTGTAAGGTGGAGATGTTGAACTGTTTTTTATTTTTTTTGACAGAAACGTTTAGAGAGATTTGTATTAAAAGGTGGACTAGCCACTAGTTCGATTACAAAATGGCATAGCTTCACTGAGCAGATGCCTGCAAAGAGCTTAACAATACTTCTGATATCACTAAGCTTGGGCCTTCACCCACAGAAGCGGCTCATTTCACCTACAATTACAGACTTATTTAGAGCCTTGACTTCTATACAAAATGTCAAGTTGCTTAAGAAGAGATGAGAGCGCTTCAGACCGAGTGGCTGGTTATTCCTTGGGGTCCTTCTTCCATTCGTTGTTCARCTGGGACATTTTTACTTCTAGCTGACCAATCCTTTCCTCAAACTCATCCTTTGGGTTCTTCAGCTCTTGATGCAGTTCACTGAGCTCCTCCGTGAAACCGAACTTTSCAGTGGAGATGTCCTGCTCCAGTTTCTCCATTCTTTTGCTTGCTTCCTAATCTAGGTTCTCTAAGAAATCGAGTTGGAATTGTAACATCTRTTTCAGGTTCTCCAGCGTTGAATCCATGAGCTTCAGTCGCTCCTCCTTGGTAAGCTCGCTGCTGGAACTTGCTGCCATCGCTTGGGACCTCCCCTGCTTCGCACACTCTGGATCCTCAAAGCCGGATTCACTGAACCACTATGCTTAGAATTGCTCTGAACCTGAGGATATGTCTCTGCTTTAAACTCGCCCTTCCTGGCCTTCATCATTTCATCCTGCTTTGATTGTTTCAAGAGGCATGGTCGAGGTACCCGTCTGTCCCCTCCTTGCCTGAGATCCGATCTTTCTCAGGCCATCCTTTTCCCTTTTCGTCCAATCGCGTGGTCCTGGACTGGCTAAGCCTGGGCGCTGTCACTGTCGTCATGTTCCCCTCTTTGCCCCTTGCAAAAACTGCGTGCTTGCTGACTTGATGAGTCATGGTATCTCCACCGTGGACAACAAACCATTTAAATTCAAACTTCCTGGTGCCAAAAGGGTGCCTCTATTTGCTTCCGCGTCCGCGTCCTCATTCAATTCTCGCAAAACGTGGAATAACTTATATGAGGTGAAGCTCCTAAGAAGGAGGCGGATTTTGTCTAGCAGGTTGTTTAGTTGCACGCTCTGATTGTTGGAAGAGCGGATGATGGCGCTTATTAACATTCTGGAGTCTCCTATGATGATCAAGTTCCGGATCCCGTGCTTTCTAGCTTGACACAGTCCTTGCCACAAAGCCATGGCTTCTGCGCTATTGTTGGTGGCAATACCTAAACCCAGGGCGTATCGCACCATTGTTTCTGCGTTGGGGCTTTCAATTGTCCCTCCTCCACCTGCTTGACCTGGATTTCCCTTTGAGGCCCCGTCGAAGGATAAGATATAGGCCTTCCTTTCTTTCTTCCAGTTGACAAACTCCTGTTTTCCTGTCCTTATTTCCCAATCCTCTTGGTGCGGGGTGTTGGTTGTGCTCCCATTTTTCTTTTGTATTTTAAACTGGGCCAGCCAGAGATCTTCCTTTTCTTCCATCTTCCTACTGCACTTTGGTTGATGAAGGTAATTGGCCCATTTTCCAAAGAGTGCTTGAACAATGGTGCCCACTATGGGTGCGCTCCTTTTTTTATCCATGAAAACTCTGTTATTCCTTTCCAGCCAAAGTCTCCACAAGATGAACCTTGGGAGGGCCCTCCAAAGCCCTGAGGCATAGCTCTGTTTCTGATTTTGAAAAGGGTAAAGGGAATCCCAACCTTGGAGGAAGGTCTTGATGTCTTAAGGGCGAAGGAAATCGGTTTGCAACCCAACTGCTAGCCTCCAAACTTCTTTGGAATAATTACAATTGAGGAGGAGGTGATATGAAGTTTCTTCAGCCTGAAGACAAAGAGGGCATCTAAAGGGGCCCTCCCACCCTTTCCTTTGGAGGTTTCCCCCTGTTTGGATGCTGTTATGGCCAAGAGTCCAGAGAAATAGATTGATTTTGGGAATGGATTTAGTTTTCCAAATGGATTTCCAGAGGGTTGGGTTGGGTGGGATGTTGGGGACATTTAGAAAGGTTCGATAGCCCAAAGAGGTGGTATAAGGCTGAGCGTTCTTTCCCCAGCCTCTCTCGTCCTTCCCTTTTTTTTTGAGGGGGGCTTTCCCCTATAGGCATAGCTTGAGAGCGCACCAGTCACCTTCTAAGTCCAGGGGTAAGTTGCCCACTTCCCATCCTTGCCACGAATTGCATCTGTCCTTTCCACATGATGAGATGTCGAAGAGCGTCTTTAAGTTTTGCCTGTCCATCCAATCTTTTAGTCGCTGCAGGTCCTGTCTTAATTCTAGAGGAGGGTCTCCTAGAATTGAGTCCTACCAGATTTTGATTTTCTTCCCGTTTCTTGGCACCCAGGTGAGGTGGGGAGTGAAATGAGCCAAGGTATTTTTGCAGAGGGTGAAGATTGGGGACCCTTTAGCCTCCCTGCAGGGGTTTTCTATGCATCGCTCCCTTGCGCCCCTGAAATATTTTTTCCACAGTGCTTCTTTGCTCTAAGCTATTTCACCGTTAACAATATTCCAGAGCAGTTTTTCCCCTAATGCCAGATTCTGTACTTGGGTTTTTTTGAAGTTGAGACCTCCTTCCAAGAGGGGCTTGGAGATTTTTTCCCAACTTATTAGGTGTAGTCTCCTGCCCGTCTGCTTCCTGCCTTCCCACAGGAAGCTTCTCTGCATTTCTTCCATTTTTTGAATTATGGAGCCAGGGGCTAGAAGTAGCGAGCTCTGATAGATGGGAACACTGGCCAGAACGGACTTGATTAGGACAACTTTCCCTGCCAGATTTAGCCAATTCGCCCCCCAGGAGGAAATTCTCTTTTTTAGCTTGTCAATTAAGTGGTTCCACTGTGAGGCCCTTGGGGCAGCTTTGAAGATAGGAATTACTAGATAGGTAAAGGCCTCCCAATTGGTGTGTCCTTCCATCCCCAATACTCTAGATATTCGCATCATTTCTTTGGGCGTGATATTCCATCCATAAATCTTTCTTTTCATTTGACTTATCTCACTTCCTAAAACTGCAGCATATGCATCTAGTTCCTCCTTGAACTTCTTCCCTATTATTGGGCTTGCCCCGCCTAATAGCAGGGTGTCATACGTAAATTGAGCATGATTTATGTCTTTCACGCCTTGTGTTATTTTTATCCCCTGAAGGTTGTTTTGGGATTTGGAGTTTTCCAGCTGATAGCTTAGAACCGAAGCCTGGATTGCATAAAGGAGGGGCGAGAGTGGGCACCCTTGCCTTAGTCCTCTGGAGGCTTGGAAAAATTTTGTTACTCTTCCATTTACCATGGGGGCTATCCATGGCGACCCTATGCAGGCTCTAATCCAATTCACAAAAGGCTGATCGAAACCAAACTTCTTCATTACCTCAAATAAGAAACTGTGATTAACTCTATCAAAACCATTTGCAAGATCTAGTTTTATAATCATATCTTTGTCTTTCCTCCGGATGCTTGAGTGAAGGGCCTCTTGCACAAGGATGATGTTGTTTGCTATGTGCCTTCCTTTGATGAAGCCTCCCTGGTTTTCTGGGATGATAAGAGGGAAGATTGTTTTCAATCTATTTTCTATAACCTTGGTAAGGATTTTGTAGGTTGTATTGCAGAGGGAAATTGGCCTGAAGCAGTTAAAGCTGAGCGCTCCTTTCTATTTCGGGATAAGTGCCAAGAAGGCTGAGTTTGTGCTCCCTCCTAGCTTGCTGCTTGCTTTTGATTTCCTTATCATTTTGGTGAGATCGGATTTGATTATTCCCCAACAGTGTTGGTAGAATCTGGTTGTGAATCCGTCCGGTCCAGGAGCCTTATATGGGTGCATTTGGTCTAGTGCCTCTTTATTTCTTGCTGCGAAACTTCCTCAACAAGTCTGAGATTGATGTCTTCCTTTTTGAGATTTGGAACGATGGAAAGGGGGTACCTGTGGGGGTCTATGTTTTCCCTTTGCGTTTCTGAGTAGAGGGTTCCAAAAGTTTCGAAAGCTGCTTGTCTAATGCCTTCTTGATTTGAGATTGTAATATTTTGGGCCTGGATTTCTGTCACTGCCTTATAATGCTTCCTTGCTTCCGCTTGCTTATGAAAATAACTAGTGATTTTATCGCCTTCCTTCAGCCAGAGACTATGGGATTTTTTCCTCCAATAACCTTCTTCCTCCCTGCAGGCCTTGTGCCACTGCCTTTGAAGGTGGTCCTCTTTAAGTAGGTCCTGCTAAGTGACCTCCCTGTTTTCCAAATCAAGCTGATGGCTCTCCAGACGCCTTTGGGCTTCTTTGTGTAAGGTGGCTGGGTCGGGTTGTCTTTTTGCCCAGGACTTTAGCGTAGCCTTAAGCCTACGAAGTTTCTCTTCCCAAACATAAAATGCAGATCCATTTACCCTATTTGTCCATACGCTGGAAACTAGGCGCAACAAATCTTTATTCAGTGTCCATGACGGATTGAATCTGAAGGGGATGGGTCCCTGACCTTGATCAGTCTTCAACTCTAGGCTTATCGGCTTGTGGTCAGAGGTGTTGTGTGGGAGGATTTCTGAGGAGGCTATAAGACCAAGGGTCACGAAAGAGCTTTGGATGAGGAATCTGTCCAGGTGGGCAGCAATATGCCCCAGAACTACCCTTTTGTTGGTCCACGTATAGAGGCCTTTGAGTGGCTTAATATCCATTAAATCCCATGCTGAGATTAGGTCTTCCACCCATTCTCTAGCTGGGTCCCTTACGATATATCCCCCTCGTTTTTCTTCTTGGGCCAGCGTTACATTTAGATCCCCTCCGAGGATGATATTTTCTAGATCATTGCTTGTTAAGAAGTCTAGGAGGGTTTTCCAACAGTTCTTTTTTTCTTCTATATGCTGTGGGACATAAATATTAAAGAGGCTTACCGTATGTTCGGACTCCTTGTGGAGGAGTTGGGTGTAAATCCAATGCATGTAGGTGTCTGAGCTGATCAGTTCTATTTTGGAGGTGTTCCACAGGGTGCAGAGCCCTCCTGACGCACCTTTGGCATTTTCAGCTAAACCTTGTTTTTTCTCCAAACGTTTTTTGAGACTTTAATAGAGTCCTATTGACTCATCTTGGTCTCCTGGATGAGTAGGATGTCCGCTTTCGATGCTCTGATGATATCCCTGAGAGATTCTTCCTTCCTTTTGCTGCTGAGACCCCTACAGTTCCAGGAGGTTAACTTCATTGATTACCTTCGAGGGGGGGGGGGAATGGCCTCCTTGGGAGGCTTTAGTTAGCTTCCTTGTTTGCCTCACACCGATCAGTTGTTTGATGGTTGGTTGTGCTCCTTTTAAAACGTCCTTGTAGGTTTCCTGATCTCTTTTTGCTTTTTTGGATTTCCTGCCTCTTCCTGGTTTCTTTGGGGTGTCCCAGTCTTCACTTGCTCCTTTTGAGTCGTTCCCTGACGAGATCTACCCATCCTCAGTGCCTTGAGTCACCCCATTCCTTGGAGGGGATTTATTTTTCTCCACTCCTTCTGTTATCTTTTGGGTTTCTCCGTCTTCAGGGGTTTGGGTACCTCTTGCTTCTTCCTCTTGGGCGTCTTTGCATGGCTCCTCCATCTCACTTCCAGTTCCTAGAGCCATGAAGCTGTTTTCCGTCTCTTTGTTTCCTGGGTTCTTGTCTTGAGTTGGAGCTGGTTTTTCACTTCTTGGACCTTTTGATTTTGGTTTCCCTTTCCGGGGTTGTTGCCAACCTTCTTCTCCTGCCTTCTCTGTATTTGGGTTTTTTGGACAGTTTCTCTGGAAGTGGCCGTATTCATGGAATCCTCTACATTTGAATGGGAGCTGCTCATAATCCAGCATTTGAAGGTGTTTCCAATATCCTACCTTTAGTTTTACCGCTTCCGACAAACCTACCTCCAGATTAACTTCCACAAAAATCCTTGCACCGGAATACTGGTCTTTTGGGTCAGCTCTATCGATATAATGTCCTAGTCCATTCCCAATAGCTTGCAGCGATGAGGAGTTCCAGCAGTGTATTGGCAGGTTCGGGAGTCTTACCCAGACAGGGATGTCTTTTGGCACTTCCGAGGCTGGATCAAAGCTTGGAGTCCATCGGTTCAGATAGAGCCCCTGTGTGCCCATGAAGTACGGTCCATTTCTGAAGATTAGATATCTGTCSTCCTGAGAGATGAATTCAAAAATAAAGTATCCTCTTCCAACTGCATAACACGTTACACTGTTTGTTATCAGCGGCTGCCAATTCCTTTGAATCCAGTTGTCTGTTATTTTGGCTGAGGGCCAGAGGCCCATGAACTGACCTACCAAGCCGCGATCTGAGAGGGAAAGCACGACCTTCATTGGCTACTCCGGGGGAAGGATTATCTCTGGAACATCGTTTAGCCTCTTTACAAAGCTTGACGCTTTTGCCTGGGGGGATTTCTTACTGCAGGCTGCGACTAGTTTTCGGAAGGACGAGGTTGGGGAGCATAGATGATTTTAGGGGCTAAATTTCGCAAATGGGCTAATTTTCCATGGTTTTTCCCCAAAAAAGATTTGCTTTTTTCGATTCTTTCTAAAAACAATTTGCCCATATTCTATAGAATAAAATTATTTTACCTTAAAAATCGCCAAAATTTTATAGAAACTATATAAAATCGTTAGAAATTTTGAATATTTTTACAAAACTATCGTGAAACATTTTACATTTCACATATTAAGTACTAATAAGATTAGCCCATGTTTCTACATTTTAATATAAATTTCCATCCTTAAAATCATCCCTGTTGGGGAGGGAGGGGGGCGACAGCTCCCCTCTGCCCTGGCTAGCCATGGCAACGACTGAACGCAAACCCTAAATCAGAGCAAGAGCTTTACCTTCGCGCTGTAGTTCTGATGTTGACTGTTAATAACATAGAGCCATGACTTTTATCTTTATGTTGAATGTACGTACCATAGAAGAAGTATATTATTAATCATGTCTTCAAAACGTTGAACTTGGGACAGGATGCAACTCTACCAGCTAAGACAACAACTTGTCTTTGGGGCATTTGAATACTGCTTGGGGACCATCGAGGGAATATCACAAAACTACAAGAAAACATATATATGGGTGTCCTCTTTAAATTTAAGCAAGAAAAAAGAAAGACGAAAAAGTTTGATTCTCTATAAATTTAAACAATTAAAAAGAAATATGACAAAGTTTGATTTTGGTATAAAACCATTGGCAAAAATAAATTCTTTCAAAGAGTTCAATGGGTGCAAGTATCATGTGTGGATACTCATCACCACCGTTGTAGATCCCTAAATTGTTTCAACATTGTTGTGGATCCCTAACTTTTTGTAACTACTCCAAAACAAAAACTAGTCTATGAAGGATCTCTGGAAGGGAAGAGCATGAGTGTGTTGGATGGATACTCATCACCACCACTGTGGATCCCCAACTTTTTGCAACATCGATGTGGATCCCTAACTTTTAGCAACTAATCCAAAGAAAAAACTAGTCTATGAAGGTTCTTTGCAAGGGAAGAGCATACGTGTGTAGTGTTCCTTGTGGTGTGGGTGCGTGCTTATGGAATAACCATCCAGTGTCTAGGAATGATATCCCATTTTATATTTATGTTTCCATTATGACCAAGTGGATCATACACCTCTACATAAGCAAATTATCACTTCAATAAATATATTTCAAAAGAGATCCCTGGATCTAAACTCTAAAGAAAACAATCGCAATATCTTATAAGAACAACCCCAGATGGGGTGACACGTTGTACAACACTACCACCCGGTATAGCACCCAACCTCATATTAAATGTGGCAGGCCACTCCCCATCTATTCAACATTAACGATGGGAGCAGGCCATTACACCTGACCTCCAGGTGAGCGACTTCTCCCTCATGAGAAAGGGTCGGCCCTGCAAGCATTTACTATGGCAGATTTAATGCGAAGCCATGTTCAGTCATCCCACAAGCTTGTGAAAGCGAGGAGGCATGGTCACATTCAGCTCATTCTTGCTATGCTACTTTCTGCCGTTTGTGAGCTTTGGTGCATTTTTCTCTGCATCCTTCCGACTTTTCGGAGCCCTGGTGCGTTTGATACCCACTCCTTCACCACTATGCCTAGGGAGCGAGGCAAACCTTGTCGGGGGTCGGCTTGGTACACCCACGCTTCTCAACGCCAGAGGAGATAGAATTTGGAAAGAGCACTCTCGTTGGCCAACTCCATTCTTCGTTAGAGAGCACAGGCAGGCCGTTTCTCACTCCAGGCTTATGCAATTGAGTCTGTGACGGAGGAGCGTGCTCAAGACCCTCCAGAACAACTCTCACTCTCAGATAATTGGCATCCCACAGGTACTACGTAGGAAGAAAATACTCCAACTGCGCTTGAAACTCAAGCCAGAACTAGCATGATGGGGAGGCTTGATGAGGAATTCCCAACCTGTTATGTCGAGGAAGTGCCTTACATGGAAAACACTCCNCCCAACGTTTTATGTCGAGGAAGTGCCTTACATGGATTTGGTCTCGCAGGGGACCTGCGCGGTAATGGTGCACCATACAGACATAGTAGCCATGGACAAGTGTGTGGGCAATGCAAACACAGAGGCAATTATTCCAGACGAGGCAGCTACAAGGGAAACGAAGGTCACTCCAGGCGAGGGTGACGGAACCCCAACGCCAACTCCCAACCAAACCGTGCATGGACATATTGGTGCCTCGCCACCCTTCCTCCATGCAACACACTTGAATCTAGTGTTTGAACTACGAGGACAAATGGCAGACCAGAAGCATAGGGCTCTCCTGATGGGACAACAGTTGGATATGCTTCTGGACGCGTACTCCAATGCCCCGGCAAAGCAAAAATTCCCAACATGCGCCCAACCGTTTGTCATGCAGGCCAGAGAAACATGGCAGGAGGACGAGGACGACAGGCCATCGGGTATTTGATCTAGTCAATTTCAGTCTAGTTTTCTCTTTTACTTCCAGCCATGTTGGGGCTCCCTTTTACTTTAGCTCTTGCTGTTCAGATTCAAGTCCAGAATTATAGCAAATATCTCTGTAATTCCTTAAACAATATTAAGATGATGCATGGCCATCTATCCTGGTTTCCTTCGGGCAGGACAGATGGCAAAACAATCTTTTTTTTTTTATCCAGAAGGAACATATGATCCCCAAGTTGTGTTGGTTTCCTGTAAAATGGCGACACACTTGGTGGCTGAGGCACCATTGTATCTTTTTGTTAATATAATATAGCAGGTAACACCCTTTTTTACTTAATATATATATATATATATATCTTATAAGAACAATGAATACATTAGTTGCAGAGCCTCTGCATTCGAGATCTAGCAATATTTTGCATTCAATTGAAAATAAAAGAGGCCCGGTAACAATTTTTTTAAAGAAAAATGAGCACTAGAATCAAGGTGAAAAGGTTTGATGAGCATTTGAATGAAAGTGAAAAGGTTTGATGAGAAATGGCATAATAGATCGCTATCCCTGAAGAAAAAAATACAATCGGAAAAATTAGTTTCACCGAAATGTGGGTAGGATTAAGAATCTTACCAGTGGGGGAGAATGCAAATGCTATAATTAGTGTTAATCCCAACAAAATACCAGAAGTGAAGCACCAACGACTCTGGACCCTCAAGTTGGTATTGGCATTAAAGAGCCCCATGTTGTTGATTTCTCATGTTCATCACCTCCTTTGACCTATCTTGAATGCTATTCAATGGCCAAATCCAAATCCAAATCAAGAACTTCTTCTAGCACAAGCAAGAAAAAGATTTTTAGAGGTCTCTTCTCTCTCACTCTCCCTTAAAAATATCTAAGCATGTTGTGCTGCCAACGAAACCATATACAACGCAATCGTGCATTGCATTTTCTTTAACACAAAGTTTGAGAAGAGCGAATCGATTTTGCATTTTATTTAACAGAAAGTTTGAGAAGAGAAAATTGATTTTCTTTC
This sequence comes from Picea mariana, assembly GCA_032191745.1. Lineage (NCBI taxonomy): Eukaryota > Viridiplantae > Streptophyta > Pinopsida > Pinales > Pinaceae > Picea > Picea mariana. The sequence goes on from JASDQU010100171.1 coordinate 277,272, forward strand.
ATTAAATATTTTCCTTGAACTAATTCCCTTGCATTAAAAATTTAGTCGTGAGCTTATAGTCATGCATTGCATTTCTTTGAACTTACAGCCGTGCATTGTATTTTCTTTAACATACAATTTTGTTTCACATTTTCTTTAAAGAGAGCTTTGTTTCCTCCTTTAGATTAGATTCTTTTGTAGAGGCTCTTGGTAGATGGTCATATGGGTTTTCCATGGATTTTCTTTCCTCTATCTACAAATTTTGAACTTGCAGATAGAAACATCAAATAGTGAGTGGAAACAACAAAAAATGGGATTGCAAATAGAAACATAAAAAACAAACATAGTGCAGAAATGGAAGGAGTCGGATAATGGGAAGCCTAGGTCTAAACACTAATCACTGGCATATGGGGATGTGGTTGATATGTGGTAGAAGGATCATGAATGGTGCGGTCAATTAAAGGAATGATGTGTCAGGTTAACACAATAGAAAACAAATTAAAGGTATGGTGTTAATACAATAGATGGGACAAAGGGGTGAAGCCTTAATAAGGTTCCAGGAGAGTAGGTATAGGTCATGAGAATCACGCAAAGTCGTGTTAATGGGTCATTCATTTAAGCCCCAAATTGAAGATTAAAACAATGTGAAGTTCATTAAATTTGAGATCAGGTGAAGTAACGCCATCATATGGACAATCAGATTCTAGCCTACATGTTAGGAGAAGGATGTATGTGTGATTTATATCAGTTTTTAATGTGAATGCTATGTGGCATTTTATTAGATTTTTATATTTGTATTTATTTTTTAATATAGTAAATAAGTTAATTGTCACCTCCAAGCAGGGAAAATTAGTCATTTCAATGTCTTTAACCAATAAAAAAACAAAATTTTAAATATTTTCAAATAAAAAAATATTTTATTTTATTTATAATATTTAGATTAATAAACGTTTTTGAGAAAACATTATCAATTTTTTTGTAAATTTATGAAAGTCAATCTGATTTTGACTTGCAACCAATTTTTATATTCCTTGCTTTGGCAGGGACTAATAAATCAATGATTACATACCTCTTATGCACATTTTAATTGTTGGGATGGCTCCTCCTGTGATGCAATAATGTTCATTTCTTTTACCATCTCCTTGTACACTTTTTTGGACATCCCTACCAACATGTATTGTTTTTTCCCTCATTTGTCCCTTGGAATTTCCATGACATGCCTTAACTAACACACATCATTAATTTAAACCTAAAAATAATTCAAAGATATTAAATTTTTAATACAACTTAAGGAACTTTCCTTGTGCTCTTGTTGGGATGAGCTACCATTGCACTTGCTACAATAAGTTGTTTTCCTTGAACTTCTATCAACCATATTCTATTAAAAAAATACATGAATCATTAGATATAAAAACTATGAATTTTTTTACAAAATAAGATTAATAGATGCACCAATTCTCTATAAGTTAATAGAAGCATCGATGCTCTATTCATTAATAGAATCACCAGTGCTCTATTAATTAATAGAAGCACAAGTGCCTCATAACTGTTTATTGCACACTTTCGAACATGTAAAAAACATTTTTTTATTACAAAATCCATGGTGTTGTTAACAAGAACATGAGCACCGGTGTGCTTTGTTATTTGGAAAGCACTGACCTGTGCTTTGTTATTGGGGAGCACCGCAATGCATTTTAGTTATTATAAAATAAAAAACAATATTTTAGTATTTTATATTAATAATGTTTATTGGAAGTACCGGGTCGTTGTGTTTTGGATCACCGATGCACTTTGTTATTGGGAAGAGAACACATGCGATTTGTTATTGGGAAGAGCACCAGTGTGCATGGTTGACTTAGGAGCACCGGTGTTGTTGACATGAAAATGTGCATTGGTGCGCTATTCTTGTACAATGTGCACCGTGAACTACATACATGTTTTTTTGATATAAAAATTACAATGATAGGGTTTTGGATCCAATGCAATGAGTGATCCCATTGCAACAGATACTAAATGCCCCATATACAAGTAAAAAACCTTATAAAAATCTATTTCTTAAAAAAAAAATCTACTTGTGAAACATAGAGAGGAAAACTAAGAGAAACAACTAGGGCTTCCAATACTAAATGTAATTATGAAACCCTTTTATTTTATTTTATTTTATAATGCATTGAAATATGTTTGAATCAAAAAGGGGAAAGAATGAGATGATGAATAGAATAAAATCACATACCTGAAATTTCTCCTCTGTAAATTATATGTAAATTTGGCTCTTCAAAAAAATATACCCACTCCAAAGACTTTGCTTGTAAATATCTCTTGCACAAGTCTCCCCTCTAAAATTTAGCAAAATAATGAAATTTTATTAGGGTTTTCATTTATAAGCACATACATTTTGAAAATATAAAATTCCCACTCATTTATTTCACTGTATATTTTGGCATCTTGATTAAATTTGGTATTTTTTTTTTCATTTTACTTTTTAATGGTGCGCTTGACAGTAATATGCACTTGTCCATTTTTTTACTGGAAACACCGAGGTTGTATTCGTTTCTAAGTGCATCGTGGAAGATTTATGGTTTTTAAATCAATTTCTTTTGTTTAATTATTTTTTTTCCGGTGCATTTTATATATGAGCACCGATGTGCTTTGTTGTTGGGGGAGTACCCGTGCGCTTTTTTATTGGGAAAGCACCGATGCGCTTTGTTATTAGGGGAGCACTGGTGTTCTTTGTTATTGGGGAATTACGGGTGCACTTTGTTATTGGGGAGCACCAAGATGCATTTTATTTCATATCAAATAAAAATAAACAATATTTTAGTATTTTATATTAATAACAGTTATTGGAGGCACTAGGGCATTATGTTTTGGAGCACCAATGAGCTTTGTTATTGGGGAGAGCACTGATGTGCTTTGTTATTGGGGGAGCACCAGTGCACTTTTTTATTAGGGGAGCACCAACAATATTTTAGTATTTTATATTAATAGTGGTTATTGGTGCACTTTGTTTGTTAAGGACTGATGCGTTATGGTTTATAAGAGCACCGATGAGAACAATTGACTTAGGAGAACTGATGCACATGTTCGAATTAGGTGCATTGATGCACATGGTTGACTTAGGCGCACCAATGTTAAAATCTCCACAAAAACCTCTACCCACCCACCTCCGCTAAACATCTTCGTTATAAACGTATACGAGATAAAATTTTCAGGGGGTTTTGTAAAAACCTTCGCTAGAAGGTTTTCTCCTTGTAGTGGTCATGACAAGGGATATATCAAGAAAGGAGAAGAGGGTGCACTACCAACATTAGAGAAGCAACACCACACTTAACACATTTCAAAATAAATTACCACAGATATTTAAAAATAATCACTTACTCATCAAATCAACACACAAGACCATTGATCCATTGAACATCCATCCATTTTCAAAGCATCCACATTGACAAAATCTCCAAGAGAGTGCTCTAATTAAACATCCATAGCATGAACCAAAAAATGTATACAAAGAGTTTTCTCCACAAGCTTCTAGCGAAGTTAACAACGAGAGGTGTTTCTCTTATATAGAAAAGAGATCTAACAACCTTCTTAGTAAAAAATAATATTCTCCTAGATATAGCCTAGAAAAACATAAAGAACCATTATCTCCTCAACTAACTATGGAGATATGGTTGACAATACAATAATAAGAAGTGGTTATGCCACATATACAATGATATCTACAATGAGAGATGGAGTCAAAATGTCCTCAACAACCTCCTCATAACAAGCTAACAACCTCAACAACCAAAGTAACTACCTCAACCACTGCTTCATCCTCCTCAAAAGAGTGAAATAAGACTCACATGTGGTATGTGTGGGCCTTACAAGGTGGGTGACTCCATAAAGAATGCTCAAAAAGTGTGCTAGTACATCCTCCAAGGTGTAACGACTCCCATAAAGTGTGCAAGAAACTCATCTCAAGGATTCAAGGCTCTATCATAGATACCGAGACAAGTGTCATGGATCCCAAAGAAGACATGAATCTTGATGTAAATGCATGTACATAAATATTGAGGCATGTACATAAATCCCAATGCAAGAATGTTTAACTCAAATAAGTGTATATTGCATCTAGACATGTATCATTAGGTGATTGATCATAAATGTCATCTTTCAAATAGGTCAGTGAATCATGTAACTTGTACCCCCCTTTCTAAATTGACAAAGGGGAAGGAAAACATTAACCTTTATGATATGTGACACTCCTAAGACAAGAAATAGTTCCTAGGACACCAAGCAAGGATATTTGTAATGATGGATGATATGATCATGAAAGTAACTTCATGAGTTGAATTACATAAACAAGTAATGTTTGTTAAATATCTTCGTTCATATGAGCACCTTTAGAGATGAAAGTGCATTTTTTTTCATTGAGTTACCATTTCCTCGACATTGTTTCTTACTACCTATTTTCTTTATTTTATTTGTCCCTTTTTATTTAGATATGCATTTTTAAGCATGGAACTTGGGGCATTGGCCTCATAGCAAGGTGGCATAGTTCAAGCTTTGTTATTTGGATTTTGAGTTTCTTTTGTTGCATAAACCTCGAGCTTATAGCTCTTAAGATGAGAATTTTCTCATGGGACTATGAAGAATGAACCTTGCTATGAAATTTTCCAAACCAACCATGAGCAAGACAAAGAAATGTGTGAAATAATGGGGAGAAATGAAGAGTGTTAAGTATGATTTGGGATATGGACACACTACACCTTCCTAGGCCTCTAGTAGTACAACTCAACCCAAGAATGGAAACTCTTATCTTTTGGATAATATGAACCAATTGATCTGGATTTAGGAGCGGAACGAACTAATTAACATAATGAATACAATAAACATAGAGATATGGAGAATAACACAAATATCCGGTGAACAATATCTTCTATTAAATAATGAAATATGATGAAACTGTAAAACTACAGAACTGAAAACTTGCTCGAATGGTGGTAGCTATATCTGAGAAGAAATGTGGCTGCTACGCACATCCGTCTAAGTAGAATGGATTAAAATGAGGCTCCATAGGAATTTTTGATATTACTCATGAATTCCAAAACCCTAGACATCCAAAAACCTAACCCTAGAAGGTGAAACGCCAAAAGTCATGTGGGCCCTATGGGTAAGTTGGTGTAATTTGGTACCTCAACTTCCTAGGGCCGCAAATTTTGCATACGACCTATGTTTTAGGTGCACGATAGATCCTTGGAAAGGTATGTCAGAGAACTACACATTCCGCTATCAAACTCTGACTCTGTCTATAGTTTGATTGTGGCAAGTGAAAAAAACAATGTTTACGGCCCCAAAATGACCCCAAAAGTACAACAAGATGTGATGACATGAAAACATACAAAATAATCCAGTTGGATTAGGCAAGAGGCCACTCGTATCCACCTGGAGGATGTGCGGGGATTCAAACATCCCCAGAATGTAGAACCCACAATTACAAAGCAGTGCATAAGAACGTGCTGAACAAAAAAATGGACACGAGGAGCTAGTTGGAATAGGTGAGTGGCCACCAATATCCACCTAGATCAATCCTCCCCCCTTAAGAAGAAATAGTCTCCATTGTGTTGAGTTCCCTCATCAGGTGAGAAAAATTCTGTTGGATTTGGCCCTAGGTGAGCCACTTGTCTTGGTGTGGAAGTTTCCCTGCCTTGACAACCCGATAAAGCTAGATCCACTGTTGGCGAATGCCCTTGAATTGTGTGTCCACTATCTGGTCATTGGATGCTTGTTCCATGCAGTCAGGGTTGAGCTCGGTGGGGATCAATTGTTCAACGATCTCCGAGGTGTCCAATAACGATGGAAAATATGACCAAAGGAGGTCCACATGGAATACTAGATGTAGAACAAGGAAGGGTGGAGTGTTGAGCTCAAAATCATTGCTACCCACAACCTTGGTGATAGTATAAGGCCCATAACAAAGTGGGCAAAGCTTCTGATGGGGCTTGATGAGATGCTCCTTTTGAAAATGTAACCAGACTTTGTTGCCAACCTGAAACTGGTGGGGTACCATGTGTTGATCATGGCACTGCTTGTACTTAGCATTGGATTTCTGCAAGATTTCCTGGACCTATTGGTAGATGTGTTGAATCCGCTCAATGAATCTGGTGGCTTTGTTGATTACAGACTTATTAGGGGAAGAGTCTGTCTGTGTGGTGGCAAGAGGAAGTGGAACATCAATGGGTCCAAAGGGTTGGAATCCCAGACCCACCTGAAATGGGCCATGGCTGGTGGAACTATGGACAACCATGTTGTAACTGTGTTGGGCATATGGGATACTCTCGTCCCATGTAGATGGATGCTTAGAATTGTACATGCGCAGGATGTGCACAATCATCCAATTGACAACCTCTGTTTGGCCATCGGTTTGGGGGTGGAAAGCAATGGATTTTGTGAGCTTGGTGTCCAACAGAGACTAGAGACTTGACCAAAAGGTGTCGAGGAGCCAGTTGTCTCGGTCAGAGATGATGGTCTATGGTATCCCAAAGTGGACCCACACTCATTCGAAGAAGATATTGGCCATATCTCTCACTGTGACATTCTTCTTATAGGCTATGAGAATGGCCATATTCGAAAACTGATCAACGACCACAAACACCCAGTCATTTCCTTGCTTGGTGTATGACAAACCAGACATGTAATCCATTGAGATGGATTCCCAAGGATTATCGAGGATAGGAAGAGGGGTTTATAATCCTTTCTTCCTGTTGGTTGTCTTGGCAATGGCACAAGTAGTGCAAGATCTGATATACTTATTGACGTCTTGTCAAAGTTTTGGCCAATAAAAATGTTTCTAAAGAACGACCACAATTTTCTCTACACCAAAATGTCTTGCCACCCAACTGTAGTGGGATTCCCAAATCATCTTTGCACGCTCGCTTGTAGGAACACAAAGATGGCCTAGGTAGCATAAGAGTCCATCCTGAATGTGAAAATCAGTGAGAGTTGCGCCTGTACCCAAGAGATTATATGTGGTGGTGAAGTCCAGATCTTGTTGATAAATTTGGGGCCACTCAGATGCTTCATGTCCACAGGAATGGAGCACAGTGGTGAGTGCATCCACAGGAGGTGGACTGAGGCAGTCATCAACACGACTGGAGATACCTGCCTTATACTTGATGTTGAAATGAAACTACTGCAGGTAGGTGGATCACTTTTGATGGCAGTCATTCTGTAATTTCTCTTGGGTCTGTATGAACATCAAAGGCTTGTTATCAGTGTGTATGATCATCTCTTTCCCCATAACGTAATGTTTCCATTGACGACATGCTTTCATAATGGAATACATTTCCTTGCCATAGGTGGGGTATTTTTTCACATTATCAGAGATAGACTGGTCCATTAGGTAGAGGTGCATCGGGGGTCAGATCAATTGGATGCTTGACTTGCAAGTGTGTCGGTACCCCTGTAGGTGATGAGAAGATGTCTCTGTATTCTTCTATGATCCCGTCCACTTTCTTATGTTGCAAAGAGAGGCATTGTGTAGAGGCCACAGATGTGGTGATGACCTTCTACTTATTGTGATCATAGATCACAAAGAAGATGAACTTCCCGGTTTGTGAGATGACCTTACTGCATTTTTGAACAGAGATTAAAGAAATAGCAGTAGGCGATGCTACCTATGGGATCCTATACAATTGTCTACCCAAAGTAATAATAACATTGTGGGGTCTAGAATCATACACAACATGAAACTTCCACAAATATGGTTGTCCTAAAATAACATCAAAAAATTCAAGGGGAGAAATATCACATAATACCTCATCTTTTACAGGATTGATGTTGTAGGGTAGGAAACGCTATTGGCTGACACAAAGATCTCTTCCTTGGTGAAGCCAACCAATGGTATAGGGTTGCGAGTGTGGTGTCATTGGTAGGTCCAGCTGCTTGATGACCTCTGTTGAAATCAATTTCTTCTGACTACCATTGTCGAAAATGAAATGAATCAAAGCCCCCTTGACCTACATCTGTGAGTGAAAGAGGCATTCTCCTTCCTCTGGTTCTTTTGGTTCGCTTGGCCGGACTTTGGTGGTAGCAATAGTGGCATTAGGTTCAACATCGATAATACACTTCCCTCCTTCAGGATTTGACTCAGAATCAGAATCGTCCTCTGACTCAGAAGCCTTGAGCTCAGCCACAAGGGACTTCTTGGAGCGACATTCTTCGGTGTTGTGCTGAGGAATTTTATGGTACTCACACCATTTTCCCATGTCCTTCTTCGTCTTCTCATTGCCCTTCTCATGTTGTGGCCTGAAATAGTTGTCCTAAGGGAGGACATATTGACTTGGTCCCTTTTTGTGTGGGTTGGGGATGCCTTTTTCGTGATTCAGATGTGAGGGGTTTGAAGATCCAAACTCTCGCCGTTTCTACTTAAATTTATGCTCGATCTTGACAACACATCTATAAGTCATGCCCAAAAAGGCGATGTCCATGAACTCCATTTCTGTTTGAATGTATCCATGCAAACAACCATAGTATTTGAGCACCATATGACGCTCAGAATATTTGATACCCAATTTGGTGCATAGGGTATGGAAAATATTGGTAAAATCCTGTACTGTCTGGTCCCTTTCTTGACGTAGGGTGGTCCATCTGGTGTACTGGTCCTCGTAGCTTCCAACTAGGTAGTATTGTTATTTAATGGCATCTTGGAAGGAATCCCATCTAGGGGCCACCAAAAACATTGTAGATTCCTCCACGACCCTTTTCTCATAGTAAGTACCCCACCAGTATTTAACATGGGGAATGACCTTGAGGAGTGCAAAAGTGATCTTTTCCCTATCAGAAAAATTGCGGACCGAGAAATATCCTTCGAGTAGATTCAACCAATTATCTACAACATCTGCATATATCAGTCCTTCAAATAATAGAATATCAAAATTTACCTATACCTTTAAGGGGGTTGCATGGCCGCTTGATGAAGATGCTTCTCCTGTGGGTAGCCGTTGAAGGATCTGGGTGAAGTTGTCCATCATTTTGTTCCTTTTTCACGTGAGGGCTTCCTCAAGCAACATTTTAATAGGATCTCCTGCTCCATCATATTTCTTTTCATCCCCCATGGGTTTTTTTTAGGCTCGGTGTGGCTGATCTGGTAATGGCTCGATTGGTTTGAGTCCCAACTTCTTGTACCTAGATCTTGTCAGGGACATGCACGAAGAAAAATAAATGAAAAAAAGACCGCTTTGATACCACTGATATGGATTTAGGAGCAGAACGTACTGATTAACAGACTGAATATAATAAACATAGATATATGGAGAATAACACAAATATCCAGTGAACAATATCTTCTATTAAATAATGAAATAGGCTGAAACTGTAAAACTATAGAACTGAAAACTTGCTCAAATGGTGGTACCTATCTCTGAGAAGAGATGTGGCTACTACGGGCATCCTTCTGAGCATAATGGCTTACAATGAGGCTCCATAGTCCTTTTTGATATTACTCACGAATGCCAAAACCATAGACATCAAAAAACGTAACCCTAGAAGGTGAAACGCCAAAATTCATGTGGGCCCTATGGGTAAGTTGGTGTAATTTGGTACCCCAACTTCCTAGGGCCATAACGTTTGCATATGACCTCCATTTTAGGTGTGTGATAGCCCATTGGAAAGGTCTTATAGAGAACTACACATTCCACCATCAAACTATGACTTTATCTATAGTTTGATTTTGGCGAGACAAAAAAAAAATGTTTAGGGCCCCAAAATGGCCCCGGAAGTACAATAAGATGTGATGACATGAAAACATACAAAATAATCTAGTTGGATTAGGTGAGAGGCCACCCGTATCCACCTAGAGGATGTGTGGGACTTGAGACAACCCCAGAAGTGTAGAAACCACAATTACAAAGCAGTAAAGAAGAACGTGATGAACAAAATAATGGACACGAAGAGCCAGTTGGTATAGGTGGGTGGCCACCAATATCCACCAGGATCAATCCTCCCCCCTTAGGAATCAATGGTATCCATTGCCTTGAGTTCCCCCATCAGGTGAGGAAAATTTTGTTGGATTTGGCCCTGGGTGAGCCACTTGCCTTGGTGTAAGAGTTTCCCTACCTTGACAACCCGATAAAGTTGGATTCATTGCTGGTGAGAGCCCTTGACCTATGTGTCCACTATTTGGTCAGTGGATGCTTGTTCCATGCTTTCAGGATTGAGCTTGGTGGGGGTCAGATGTTCGACGATCTTGGAGGTGTCCAATAATGGTGGAAAATATGGCCGAAGGAGGTCCACATTGAATACTGGATGTAGACCAAGGAAGGGTGGAGTGTTGAGCTCAAAATAATTGCTACCCATAGCCTTGGTGATAGTGTAAGGCCCATAAAGAAGTGGGCGAAGATTTCGATGGGTCCCGGTGAGATGCTCCTTCTGCAAATGTAACCAGATTTTTTTGCCAACCTGAAACTGGTGTGGTACCCTGTGTTGATCATGGCGCTTCTTGTACTTAGCATTGGATTTCTGCAATATTTCCTGGACCTGTTGGCGAATGTTTTGAATCCGCTTAATGAATCTAGTGGCCTAGTCAATCACAGACTGATCAGGAGAAGAGTTTGTATGTGTCGTGGAAAGAGGAATTGCAACATCAATGGGTCCCAAGGGTTGGAATCCCAGACCCACCTGAAATGGGCTATGACCGGTGGAACTATGAAGAGCCATGTTGTAACTATGTTGTACATATGGGAGACTCTCGTCCCATGTACGTGGATTCTTAGAATTGTACATGCGCAGGATGTGCACAATCATCCGATTGACAACCTCCCTTTGGCCATCGGTTTGGGGGTAGAAAGCAGTGGATTTTGTGAGCTTGGTGTCCAATAAAGGCCAGAGACTCGACCAAAAGGTGTTGAGGAACCATCTGTCTTGGTCAGAGATGATGGTCTGTGGTATCCCAAAGTGGACCCACACTCATTTGAAGAAGAGCTTGGTCGTATCTGTCGTTTTGACATTCTTCTTACAGGCTGTGAGGATGGCCATCTTTGAAAACCGATCAACAACCACAAACATGCAGTCATTTCCTTTCTTGGTGGATGACAAACTAGACATGTAATCCATTGAGATGGATTCACAAGGCTTCTCAGGGATAGGAAGAGGGGTGTATAAGCCTTGCTTCCTGATGGTTGGCTTGGTAATGGCACAGGCCATGCAATATCTGATATACTTGCTGACGTCCTGTCGAAGTTGTGGCCAATAAAAATGTTTATGAAGAATGGCCACAATTTTCTCTACGCCAAAATGTCCTGCCACCCAACTGTAGTGGGATTCCCAAATCAGCTTTGCACGCTCACTTGTAGGAACACAGA
>JASDQU010100171.1:288642-315921 GCA_032191745.1 Picea mariana
CTTGGAGGTGTCCAATAATGGTGGAAAATATGGCCGAAGGAGGTCCACATTGAATACTGGATGTAGACCAAGGAAGGGTGGAGTGTTGAGCTCAAAATAATTGCTACCCATAGCCTTGGTGATAGTGTAAGGCCCATAAAGAAGTGGGCGAAGATTTCGATGGGTCCCGGTGAGACACTCCTTCTGCAAATGTAACCAGAATTTTTTGCCAACCTGAAATTGGTGTGGTACCCTGTGTTGATCATGGCGCTTCTTTTACTTAGCATTGGATTTCTGCAATATTTCCTAGACCTGTTGGCGAATGTTTTGAATCCACTTAATGAATCTAGTGGCTTAGTCAATCGTAGACTGATCAGGAGAAGAGTCTGTTTGTGTCGTGGAAAGAGGAATTGCAACATCAATGGGTCCCAAGGGTTGGAATCCCAGACCCACCTGAAATGGGCTATGGCCGGTGGAACTATGAAGAGCCATGTTGTAACTATGTTGTACATATGGGAGACTCTCATCCCATGTACATGGATTCTTAGAATTGTACATGCGTAGGATGTGCACAATCATCCGATTGACGACCTCCGTTTGGCCATCGGTTTGGGGGTAGAAAGCAATGGATTTTGTGAGCTTGGTGTCCAATAAAGGCCAGAGACTCGACCAAAAGGTGTTGAGGAACCGACTGTCTCGGTCAGATATGATGGTATGTGGTATCCCAAAGTGGACCCACACTCGTTTGAAGAAAAGATTGGTCGTGTTTGTCATTTTGACATTCTTCTTACAGGCTGTGAGGATGGCCATCTTTGAAAACCGATCAATAAGCACAAACATGCAGTCATTTCCTTGCTTGGTCGATGACAAACCAGACATGTAATCCATTCAGATGGATTCCCAAGGCTTCTCAGGGATAGGAAGAGGGGTGTATAAGCCTTGCTTCCTGATGGTTGGCTTGGCAATGGCACATGCCATGCAATATCTGATATACTTGTTGACGTCCTGTCGAAGTTGTGGCCAATAAAAATGTTTCTGAAGAACGGCCACAATTTTCTCTACGCCAAAATGTCCTGCCACCCAACTGTAGTGGGATTCCCAAATCAGCTTTGCACGCTCACTTGTAGGAACACATAGATGGCCCATGTGGCATAAGATTCCATCCTGAATGTGAAAATCAGTGACAGTTGCACATGTACCCAAGAGATGATATGTGGTGGTGAATTTCAGATCTTGCTGATAAAGTTGGGGCCACTCAGATGCTTCATGTCCACAGGAATGGAGCATAGTGGTGAGTGCAGCCATAGAAGGCCGACTAAGGAAGTCAATGACACGATTGGAGATACTTGTCTTATACTTGATGTTGAGATGAAACTGTTGCAGGTAGGTGGACCACTTCTGATGGCGGTCGTTTTGAAATTTCCCTTGGGTCTGTATGAACTGCAAAGGCTTGTGACCAATGTGTATGATCGTCTCCAACCCTAGAATGTAATGTTTCCATTGACAACATTATTGTACAATGGAATACATTTCCTTGTCATAGGTGGGGTATTTTCAGATAATATCAGAGAGTTTCTCACTATGGTATGCCATCGAATTCCCGTGTTGAGTGAGAATTGCACCCACAACATATTCAGACACATCAGTCTCAATCTCAAATGGTTGTTGTAGATCGGGAAAGGAGAGTACTGGAGCTGAGCAGAAGCGATGCTTCAGATCATCGAATTCTCGTTGTTTCTCCTTCCCCCACACAAACTTGGCCCTACCACCGCCCTTGGTTACCTAGCTAAGGGCCCATGCAATATGGGATAATCCCAACATGAACCATTGGTAGAATGTGGCTAGCCCCAAAAATCTCTGAATCTCGGTTAGTGTGGTCGAGGCTAGCCAGTCATGAATGACTTGGATATTAGCTGGATCAACATGTACCCCATGCTCATCAACAATGTAGCCCAAGTATTGGACCTTGTTCATGCCAAAAGATAATTTTTCCAAGTTGGCATACATATTGTGTTGTTGTAGAGTGCTCAAACCTGCTGAATATGCTGCATGTGCTCCTCCCACGTTCTACTAAATATGAGGATGTCATCCAAATATACCGCCACAAATGAGTTGGTGAAGGGTCTCAATACATCATCCATCAACCTCATGAAAGTGGCTGGTGCATTTCTTAAGCCAAAGTGCATGACTAGCCATTCGTAGAGACCTTCTTTAGACTTGAATTGGTTCAATGGGAACCTGGTGGTATCTAGACTTTAGGTCAATCTTGCTGAAGAAATTTTCCCCCTTGAGTTGGTCAAGAAGGTCATCAATCCTGGGAATGGGGTAGCGGTTCCTAACTGTGATTTTGTTTAAGGCTCTGTAATCAATGTAGAGTCGCCAAGTCTCATCCTTCTTCTGCACCAGTACAATCAGGCTTCCATAAGTGGAGGATTTGGGTCTGATGTGCCCCTTTTGAATAAGATCTCGGATCTGACACCTGATCTTGTCATTCTCGATCAGCGAGTGCCAATAGACCGGTCCATTAGGTAGAGGTGCACCGAGGGTTAGGTCAATTTGATGCTTGACGTGGCAGTGTGTCAGTACCCCTATAGGTGAGGAGAAGATTTATCTATATTCTTCCACGATCCCGTCCACTTGCTTCTACTACAAAGAGAGGCACCGTGTAGAGGCCACATATGTGGTGACGACCTTTTTCTTATTGTGAGCATGGATCACAAAGAAGACGAACTTCCTGGTATATGAAATGACCTTACAACATTGCTTAGCATAGATTAAAGAAATAACAGTAGGCGACTCTACCTCCGGGATCCTGTACAATTGTCTACCCAAAGTAATAATAACACTGTGGGTTCTAGACTCATACACAACATCATGCTTCCACAAATATGGTTGTCCTAAAAGAACGTCACAAAATTCAAGGGGAGAAATATCACACAGTACCTCATCTTTGAAAGGCTTGATGTCGTAGGGTAGACAACACTATTGGCTGACACAAAGATCTCTTCCTTGGCGAAGCCTTTCGATGGTGTAGGGATGCGGGTGAGGTTTCATTGGCAGGTCTAGTCACTTGATGACCTCTGCTGAAATCAGGTTCTTCTGACTACCTGTTGGCGTGAATTTGGTCAGACCAGGGTCCTTCTCAGGTTACCAACAAAAGGTACCATGTAGTCTAGAGAGTTGGCATTTTCATCTCCTCTGAAGAGAAAAAGTGTCACCTGAAGTGTTGTTGAGACAAATAGATAGGGAAGGGTAGGGAAAATACTAAGGAGGATCCATAGATCATTCAAAACTCATTCTTGTTCTTGCGCAATATGCAACATCATATCTGGAATATCTAACCACAACAATTGAACCTACTTACATTATGAACAACGATTGAAATATGAAGACATCCCCAAGATTGTGTTTCACACTCATGAGGGCCACTATGAGTTCTTCGTCATGTCCTTAGGTCTCTGTACCCCTCCACTTTTCAAAGTCTCGTGAATCATGTCTTTCATCCTTTCCTCTGTCACTTTGTGTTAATTTTCTTTGATGATATTCTCATCTATAGTAAAACTTGGCCAGCACATCTTACCCATGTAGATCAAGTTCTCCATCTCCTCTCCAAGCAACAACTTTTCCTCAAATAGTCTAAATGTGCTTTTGGCGCCTTTGAAGTTGAGTACTTGGGTCATATTGTTGGCAAGGATGGTGTAAGAGTGGATCCCAAGAAAATTGAATCTATGGAGAATTATCCTTGCCCTAAAACTCTTACAAATATGCATGGTTTCCTGGGTTTAACGAACTATTATCGCAAGTTTGTTCAAAATTATGGCAAAATTGTGGCTCCTCTCACAACTCTCCTTAAAAATAAATTCTTCTAGTTGGACTCCAACAACTGACCAATCCTTCAAAGCCTTGAAAGAAGCTATGTGCACTACTCTTGTATTGGCCCTACCTGACTTCACCAAGACCTTTGTTCTGGAATGTGATGCATCTGGGAGAGGAATTGGGGCAATCCTCATGCAAGATTGATGACCTTTGGATTTCAACAACAAATAGTTGTCAGAATGACATTTGGGCCAATCGATTTATGAAAATGAAATGTTGTCTATTTGCATGCAGTGGATATCTGGCACTTTTATCTATTGGGGAAAGGCTTCCAAATTAAAACGGATCATCAAAGCCTCAAGTACTTCTTGGAACAACAAATTTCATCCTAGGAGAAACAAAAATGGGTGACCAAGCTGTTTGGATATGATTATGAGATTGTTTACAAGAAGGTCAAAGAAAATGTCTGGTTGATGCTTTTTCCAAGAAATATGAAGACGAAGGGTCCCTATTTTCCCTCCCATTCATTGTAGGAGACTAGCTTCAGGTTGTTCAACATAAATGGTTTCAAGACCCCAAAAATTTGCAGTCTAATCCAAAAAATTCAATAGGATCCACAAGCTACTCCAAGGTACTCTTGTCACAATGAAGAGTTCTGCTATAAAGGTCGCTTGTATTTAAGTAAACATTCATCCCTTAAACCCAAGGTGTTATCCGAGTTTCACGCTTTACCTACAATGAGACATTCAAGTTTTACCAAAACTTATGAATGGGTAAAACGATCTTTCTTCTAGGATGGTATGAAGTAGGACATCCATGCCTTTGTGGTCGAATGTGATACATGTCAACACAATAAGGGAGACACTGCCAGACTTCCTCGTACACTCAACCACTTATGCTTCCACCTATTGGACGGATATTTCCATGTATTTTATTGTTGGATTACCCAAATCAAGAAATAAGTCAGTCATCATGGTGGTAGTAGACCATATTTTCAAATATGCTCATTTATGTGCTCTTCAACACCCGTTCACAACATCCATAGTGGCTCAATTTTTTATGGATAATATCTTCAAACTCCATGGAATTCCTCATTCTATTGTTTCTAACCGTGATCCCACTTTTACCAATGAAAGCGGTCAACAAGTGTTTGGAAACATATTTGATGTGTTTTTTGTTTGGCATACAACATCAGTGGGTTCGATGGTTACTCCTAGTTGAATGGTGGTACAATACCTCTTATCATACTGCCACTCACATGACTCATTTTGAAGCAGTCTACAGACATAAGCTACCATCGGTTCTCCCATACATGCCAGGTGTCTCCAAGGTTCAGGAGGTTGACCACAATCTTACCATCCGCACGAACATTCTTTGTACTCTCAAAGACAATTTGGTAATGACTCAAAATCGCATGAAGTAACATGAAAATCGGGGTCATTCTGAATGTCAATTTGTTGAAGGGGATCAAGTGTTTCTCCGCCTCCAACCATACAAGCAGACTTCACTCAAAGCCTAAAAGTGCCAAAAACTCGCACCAAAATTTTATGGTCCTTATACTATTATCAAATGCGAGGGGCCAGTGGCATATCAATTATCTTTTCCTAATCACTCCAAGCTACATCCTTTGTTTCATGTCTCATGCTTGAAGAAAGTGATTGGCACCAAATTCCACGCCTATACCATCCTACCAAAGTTGGATGAAGAAGGTTCCATTTGGTTGCAACCACAAGCCGTATTGGACCAGAGAAAGTGTCGTCTCCGTTAGCGTACCATCAAGGAAGTTTTGGTTCACTGGAAAGATCCACCACCAAAAGATGCCACTTGGCAGCTGACTACCATTTTGCAACATTTTCCTCATCTTAAGCCTTGAGGAAAAGGCTCTTATTCAAGGGGGAGGGCATGTTAGGGACCTACTCCCTCACGTAGATAGAATAATGTATTTTCCATGTAATAAAGAACATCATTACTTAATAAGTCCTAAATATATTTTCCATGTAATAAAGGCCGACATTAGTTAATAAGACCTAAATATATTTTCCATGTAATAAAGGTTGACATTAGTTAGTAAGGCCTATTTAATAAATGTGAATTAGTCAATGTAAGAAGACCTAATAGAAACATTCGCTTCTAGAAAGATCTTCCTCTATAATCTTCTTTAGAAGACAAAATTAGTATAAATAAGAGTAGGAGGCATGGGAAAGCTTATCTTGAGAATTATTGTAATAGAGCTCTGCTCTACTGGAGGTTGCCCCCTCGAAGAGGCAAATGAACATTGCTTTCTTTGAATAAAGGTATTATTTCTAGTGTTGCTCTTCTCATATTTTGTTGTTCCATTGATATTTGTTGAATATTCATGTTTTTGCATATTCATTTGGTACCTTACACTTACTACACATTTCTGAAGATCGACATCAAGATCTATGAGTTGCACACAATGAGGAGTGGTTCCATGAGACCTATGGATCTAATTCTAGTGTAACAAACATGAGATACATACTCTATAGGAGATAATATGGACACTTGAAAATGATAAATACAATGACAACCTCAAACTCATAGTTATGTCTTCTAGATTGAAAGAGTTGAACCCCTTCTTTATCAAATTTTTGTGATTAAATAAATCATTGGAGTGATGTGTTGGTTGTTGGAAATTGGTATATGCATTAACGTCCATCCACCCAATTTTCTAATAAGAGACATATGTTATTATTTCCATGATCTTTCCTGTCTCAAGGAATGTTAGATAGTTTTCCAATTAATATAGTTCAGATGAAGGAAAATATTGAAATTTCAATTACCCTTAAACCAAATAGTTCTAGTCATATCCTAATGTAAAATCAATGGGTAATGGGCTCAAGGTTATGAAAAAATCGACTATTATCATTTTGTTGGATGAAATGATAGAAATAACTTAAATAATATGATCATTCTAATGATGCATCAATTTGAGCATCAAGTTTTTAAGTTATTTCTCTAGGTGCATTGATTTCAATTTAGAGCTATAACAGTGCTCCTATTTATAATGCATTGATTTCAATATATTGTTATTAAGTTCTTCCTTACAGTGCATTGATTTCTACAATGAATTCAATGCTCCTTCTTACAATGCAACGAAGTCAATGTTTATTTTGTGTTAGAGGGTATATAGCAACGATGAAATATTAAATAGAATGTAATCATGTTTGCTCATGATGAGTAATAATGCCAAAATTGAAGAACAAAGAAAGGTGGTGCGATAACATCTTAGTAGATGCTTAGAGAATGAATAATGTAAACAAATGGAAGAACTTAAAAAACAATACCATGAATGACATAGATTTCGAAGAGTAATTCAGTGGCAACATATAACTCTAAAACAAAGGCATGACCACAAAAGAAAGGATATCAAACAAAAAAGAGCACGACGACAAAGACAAGAATATAGAACCATGGAAGATATATTGGGGGAGACCATTGATATTAGAAAGACTTCGCTAATTGGAATCATTAGATAGACCCTTGAAATTGAATCTCTTCCTAAGAAGACCCCCTTTCTTCTTTTGTCCCCAACTAGTGTTGCAACATTCAACATGTCTGCATCAATAATGTACTTTGTACTTCATATACCAGTTAGGGACATGACCAATTTACATAGGTCACATTTGATTAGCTTATAAGAAGAAAACAGACGTGCCAAATATATCATTATTGATGAGATGATTTTTTATACCAGAAAAATATGTTTACACAAATTAATTCTCAACTTCATGAAACTTTCCTTAAAAATGACATCTTCATATACCAGTTAGGGACATGACCAATTTACATAGGTCACATTTGATTATCTTATAAGAAGAAAACAGACGTTCCAAATATATCATTATTGATGAGATGATTTTTTATACTAGAAAAATATGTTTACACAAGTTAATTCTCAACTTCATGAAGCCTTCCCTAAAAATGCATATGTTCCTTTTGTAGAGAGGTTAATTCTACTGATGAATGATTTCAGACAACTTACTTGAGTTATGGGAAAACTTGTATATGCATGTGAAGGTCTCGTGAGAGAAATATGGAACTTATTAAAAACTATTGTGACTCTTGATAGACCATTCATGCAAGATGGAAAAAGATAGTAATAAAATTGTTTTTGTTATTTGCTATTAAATGGTTGAAGATGCAATTCTGATTGTAGAAGACTAAAAATAACTGATGACTATTCAATTTATTCAGTTATTGATGGATATGGACGGACATACATGAGACAGACAAACAAGTAAGAGATGATGCAAATGTAAAATTGAAGCCACTATTGATACACGACATATCAAAGCAATGTTTTGATCCTGGGACCTGTGGGTTATGGGCCCACCACAGTTCCGCTGCGCCACTCTGATGGTAGATAATTTCAAGCTTTCACATATTTTAGAAAACTAATTTTTCCCTCATTCACCGCGCCACTCTTATGGAAGATGTGGGTTGAAGGCGACTCGTTCTCTGATTATAAAATGAGTGAAATCATTAGCTTTCTAAAATCTGTTGTCATCTAGTCCAGTTAGGATACCTGGTTTTCACCCAGGCAACCCGAGTTCAAATCTCGGCAACGGAAAAAAAAATCTGTTTTGAAGAAATTGAGGTTTATGGAGTTGTGTTTGTTAGGAGAGCTCAATTGTTTAGGACATGGTTCAGTCAACGCAACCGTTTTTCTACCTCGTGGACCCATACCCTTCTTGACACCCTTATTTCCCACTTATCCCATTCGCTTCCTCTCGTTGCTCTGATCATAGTGGTATATATCACTTATATGTTTTTTTTTCCATGGACCCACCCCTCATTCCTTCATGGATCCCACCCACCAAGAAGAAACCAATAAGAAACTGAGCATTGAACTTACTGCCTTTCAAGATAGAGTGCATAGTAAAATTCCTGTCATTCATGCCAAAATGAACCACATCCAAGAACATATCACTAAGTAAATCGTTGAAGTCAATTCCACTCTCCAATAATTCATGAAACATCCAGAAGCCTGGGTTACTCAGATGGAATACTAGTTCTCCCTCCATGGAATTACTGATGAGTTGACCAAGATTCATTATGATATTCTCTATTTGGATCCAGAACGATGGAAATGGTGGCAATGGAGCCAAAATGCATACCAAGGGTATGTTTCTTAGACATAATTTTTTGTCGAGTTGTATGAACGCTTTGACACATAAACCCACCATTTAGGATGTCTGACCAAGTTGAAACAGTCTGGCACAGTGGAAGATTTTATCGCTGCCTTTAAGCACTTGGATCTTAGAACGAAGGGCGTGACATGTGCCTTCTTCCGGGAATACTTTATCAGTGGCTTCAAGGATGAAATCAAAGCCCAGGTCATCATGGATCACCCCTAGACTTGTTTGGAAGAAACTAAATGTGACAAGAAGGCACAATGAGCCATCTTGGCCCATAGTAGAAAACCCACTTTTGTTCCCCACCCAAAACCCACCACCCCTGCTCAGGACCCTCCTCTCAAGGTCCAAACATTAGCATGGGTGGAAACAGTTGAATGCCAACTCTAGGGTCTTTGCTACAGTTGTGATGATAAATACTTTCTTGGGCACAAGTGTAAAGAACATAAACTTTTTATGGAAATTTCAAAGGATGTTTTCTATGAAGAGGTTGATGTTTCACCTTAAGCATAACTACCCAAAACAAATGATCCTACGCTGCCCTCTTATCCTCCTGAAGTTGAACCATTGATTCACTGAATGCTCTCACTGGTTTTTCTTCTCCCCAAACCCTCAAATGTATTGGTTACATTAAGCATAGGAAAGTCATCATCCTAGTTGACAGTGGAAACACTCATGATTTCATTCATCGTCGCCTTGCTCAAGAAGTCAATTGCTATATTTGTGTTGTCAACAATTTTCAAATCATGATTGCCAATGGTGGTTCCATGAAATGTGGTGGGTGTTGTGAAAATGTGTGTCTACAAATTGGTCAATCTAACATGAAACATCACATGTTTTCTATTGATATGGGTGGTTGTGACATTGTGCTTGGTGTTGAATGGTTATGCACTCTTGGCCCCATCACCATGGATTTTAAGGAATTAAACATGCAATTCCAACAGGAAGGACAACAATATAAATTCCAAGGAATTACAACAACGTCTCCAAATATCATCAATTCCCAATGCATGGAAAATTTACTCAAAAAAGGTCATTCTGGCATCATTGCCCAACTCCATCCCATTCAAGTAGTTGATACACCACTAGTACACCCCGACCTTCAAGCGATCCTTTCTTGACATCCAATTGTTTTCCAAACTCTCCAGGGCCTTCCCCCCTCATGCAGAGACCATGACCATTCCATTCCTTTAATCTCGGGCAGTCTTCCTCCCAATGTTGTCCCTTATCGTCATCCCTTTGCTCAAAAAAATGAAATTGAGAAAATTGTCCAAGAATTGTTATAAGTAGGTGTTATCCATCCTAGTACCAGCCCCCATTCTTCCCCTATTGTCATGGTCCCCAATAAGGAAGACACTTGGTGCATGTGTCCTGATTTTCATGCCCTTAAAAAACTTACCATCAAGGACAAACTTCCCATTCATGTCATAGATGACGTTTGGGATGAACTCATTGGGAATCAATACTTTCCCAAACTTGACCTACATTTGGGATACCACCAGATACGTATGAAATATGAATACATCCCCAAGATTGTGTTTCACACTCATGAGGGCCACTATGAGTTCTTGGTCATGCCCTTCGGTCTCTATAATGCCCCCTCCACTTTCCAAAGTCTCATGAATCATGTCTTTTGTCCTTTCCTCCGTCACTTTGTGTTAGTTTTCTTTGATGATATTATCATCTATAGTAAAACTTGGCCAGCCCATCTTACCCATGTAGATCAAGTTCTCCATCTCCTCTCCAAGCACCAAATTTTCCTCAAACAATCTAAATGTGCTTTTGGCACCTCTGAAGTTGAGTACCTGGGTCATATTGTTGGCAAGGACGGTGTAAGGGTGGATCCCAAGAAAATTGAAGCTATGCAGAATTGGCCTCACCCTAAAAATCTTAAAAGCATGCATGGTTTCCTGGGTTTAACGAACTATTATCGCAAGTTTGTTCAAAATTATGGAAAAATTGTGGCTCCTCTCACAACTCTCCTTAAAAATAAATGCTTTCAGTTGGACTCCAATAGCTGACCAATCCTTCCAAGCATTGAAATAAGTTATGTGCACTACTCTTGTACTATCCCTACCTGACTTCACAAAGACCTTTTTTCTGGAATGTGATGCATCCAGGAGAGGAATTGGGGCAATCCTCATGCAAGATGGATGACCTTTGGCTTTCAACAACAAATAGTTTTCAAATCGACATTTGGGCCAATAGATTTATGAAAATGAAATGTTGTCTATTTGCATGCAGTGTATCTCTGGCGCCCTTATCTATTGGGACAACACTTCCAAATTAAAACAGATCATCAAAGCCTCAAGTACTCCTTAGAACAACAAATTTCATCCTAGGAGCAACAAAAATGGGTGACCAAGCTGTTTGGATATGATTATGAGATTGTTTACAAGAAGGTCAAAGAAAATGTGGTGGTTGATGCTCTTTCCAAGAAATATGAAGACAAAGGGTCCCTCTTTTCCCTCTTATTCATTGTAGCAGACTAGCTTCAGGTTGTTTGATAGGAATGGTTTCAAGACCCCAAAATTTTGTAGTATAATCCAAAAACTTCAATAGGATCCACAAGCTACTCCAAGGCACTCTTGGCACAATGAAGAGTTCCGCTATAAAGGTCGCTTGTATTTAAGAAAACATTCGTCCCTTAAACCCAAGGTGTTATATGAGTTTCACGCTTCACCTACAACGGGCCATTCAAGTTTTACCAAAACTTATGAACAGGGAAAATGATCTTTCTTCCGGGATGGTATGAAATAGGACACCCACACCTTTGTTCGAATGTGATACATGTCAACGCAATAAGGGAGACACTACCAAACCTCCTCGTACACTCCAACCACTTACGCTTCCACCAAAATTTTATGATCCTTATATTATTATCAAATGCGAGGGGCCAGTGGCCTATCAGTTATATTTTCCCAATCACTCCAAGCTACATCCTTTTTTTCATGTCTAATTCTTGAAGAAAGTGATTGGCACCAAATTCCACACCCAGACCATCCTACCAGAGTTGGATGAAGAAAGCTCCATTTGGTTGCAACCACAAGTCGTATTGGACTAGAGAGAGTGTCGTCTCCGTTAGCGCACCATATTATGTTACTGCATATTATTCATGTTTCTACATATTATGTTACATTTGGTACCTTACACTTACTACACATTTCTAAAGATCGACATCAAGATCTATGAGTAGCACACAATGAGGAATGGTTCCATGAGACCTATGGATCTAATTTTAGTGTAACAAACATGAGATACAAACTCTATAGGAGAGAATATGGTCACTTGCAAATGATAAATACAATGACAACCTCAAACTCATAGTTATGTCTTCTAGATTGAAAGAGTTGAACCCCTTCTTTATCAAAAGTTTGTGATTAAATAAATCATTGGAGTGATGTGTTGGTTGTTGGAAATTGGTATATGCATTAACGTCCATCCACCCAATTTTCTAATAAGAGCCATATGTTATTCAATTCTAGCCATGATCTTGCATGTCTCAAGGAATGTTAGATAGTTTTCCAATTAATATAGTTTAGATGGAGGAAAATATTGAAATTTCAATTACCCTTAAACCAAATAGTTCTAGTCATATCCTAATGTAAAACCAATGGGTAATGGGCTCAAGGTTATGAAAAACTCGACTATTATCATTTTGTTGGATGAAATGATAGAAATAACTTAAATAATATGATCATTCTAATGATGCATCAATTTAAGCATCAAGTTTTTAAGTTCTTTCTCTAGGTGCATTGATTTCAATTTAGAGTTATAACTGTGTTCCTCTTTGTAATGCATTGATTTCAATATATTGTTATTAAGTTCTTCCTTACAATGCATTGATTTCTACAATGAATTCAATGTTCCTTCTTACAATGCAACGAAGTCAATGTTTCTTTTGTGTTAGAGGGTATATAACAACGGTGAAATATTAAATAGAATGTAATCATGTCTGCTCATGATGAGTAATAATGCCAAAATTGAAGAACAAAGAAAGGTGGTGCGATAACATCTTAGTAGATGCATAGAGAATGAATAATGTAAACAAATGGAAGAACTTAAAAAACAATACTATGAATGACATAGATTTCGAAGAGTAATTCAGTGGCAACATATGAATCTAAAACAAAGGCATGACCACAGAAGAAAGAATATCAAACAAAAAAGAGCACGACGACAAAGACAAGAACATAGAACCATGGAAGATTTATTAGGGAAGCCCACTGATATTAGAAAGACTTCCCTAATTAGAATCATTAGATAGACCCTTGAAATTGAATCTCTTCCTAAGAAGACCCCCTTTCTTCTTTTGTCCTCAACTAGTGTTGCAACATTCAACATGTCTGCATCAATAGTGTACTTTGCACTTCATATACTAGTTAGAGACATGACCAATTTACATAGGTCACATTTGATTAGCTTATAAGAAGAAAACAAACGTTCCAAATATATCATTATTGATGAGATGATTTTTTATTGATGAGATGAATGAATTCAGACAACTTCCTTGAGTTATGGGAAAACTTGTATATGCATGTGAAGGTCTCGTGAGAGAAATATGGAACTTATTAAAAACTATTGTGACTCTTGATAGACCGTTCATGCAAGATGGAAAAAGCCAGTAATAAAAGTGTTTTTGTTATTTGCTATTAAATGGTTGAAGATGCAATTCTGATTGTAGAAGACTAAAAATAACTGATGACTATTCAGTGATTGATGGATATGGACGGACGGGACAGACAAACAAGAGATGATGCAAATGTAAAATTGAAGCCACTACTGATACAGGGCATATCAGAGCCAGGTTTCGATCCTGGGACCTGTGGGTTATGGGCCCACCACGCTTCCGCTGCGCCACTCTGATGGCAGATGATTATAAATTCCCCCATTGTCTACAAAACTGACTATTCACTCGTTTAAGGCGACTCGTTCAGTAATTATACAAATAAAATAACTGTTTATTACAGCGTCACAAATCCGTTGTCGTCTTGTCCGGTTAGGATACCTGGTTTTCACCCAGGCGACCCGGGTTCAAATCCCGGCAACGGAAATATCCTTCGTTTTTGAAGGAAATGGAGTTTATGGAGTTGCAGTTGTTAGGAGAGCTCAAATGGTTAGGACGTGCTTTAGTCAACGAAACTTTATCCAAACAAACAAATCCGAAACATAGTTAGACAGATTGAATGTTTTTCACCTGGATTGTTTAACTATTTTAAGTTTTGCTACAATTTTTTGTTGTATAAATTACATTTCTGTTACAAATATGCTTTAAATCAAATCTCAAGATAATAGGTAATTTACTTGCATAGTTAGACAGATTGAATGTTTTTCACCTGGATTGTTTAACTATTTTAAGTTTTGCTACAATTTTTTGTTGTATAAATTACATTTTTGTTACAAATATGCTTTAAATCAAATCTCAAGATAATAGGTAATTTACTTGTCATTGTAGTTATTCTTACACTTTTAAAAATATTGATTTTATAAAACCTCTCTTTTGTGTTATCTTAACTTATATGTATACAATTACTGTGGTGAAGGTTGCATGTGTAAAATATTAAAAAATATGAAAAATGTTGTAAAAAGTTTTGGATTTATTGAAATTATTTACAGGGAATATATGAAGGCTACTCTCTTATACAGAAATCTCGAGACAATAGGTAATTTACTTGTCATTGTAGTTATTCTTACACTTTTAGAAACATTGATTTTATAAAATCTCTCTTTTGTGTTATCTTAACTTATATGTATACAATTAATGTGGTGAAGGTTGCATGTGTAAAATATTAAA
Organism: Picea mariana; assembly: GCA_032191745.1. NCBI lineage: Eukaryota > Viridiplantae > Streptophyta > Pinopsida > Pinales > Pinaceae > Picea > Picea mariana. The sequence continues at coordinate 303,388 of JASDQU010100171.1, forward strand.
AAATATTAAAAATGTTGTAAAAAGTTTTCATTTAGTAGGATTTATTGAAATTATTTAGAGGGAATATATGAAGGCTACTCTCTTATACAAAGTTGGATTTTTTGAAGTAGAAGTGATTGTGGTACATCCATGGAAATGGATTGGAAAAACAATAATTACACGAAAGATGTTCTTTTAAAGAAAGCTTTTTGTGAATCTTTGTCATCTGTATAGTGATAAGAATTTTCCATTTACCATTTGTTGAATGCCAATAAAAACTTTCCATTTGTCATCTGTTTATTAGTTAATCTTCTCAAGGCTCAGTATTTCAGCTGACTCACCCTCTATTTGCAACATTCATGTTCTATCTTCGATCGATGTTTCAATCTACCAACGCTTCTCCTTGAAATACCCCCACCGCCTCTGTCGATTTCCACAGAGACCCCATAATCCAAGAAGAAGTATAGGAAGTGTGTCGAGTTGTTCTTCCTCAAAATTTGTACCCCCCCACCTCTCTCGATTTCTAGATTTCCTCCTTGAAATTTGTTTCCCACTGCCTCTCTTGATTTTTAGAACTTTTTTGCACAACAAATTGTTGGAAGAGAACGTGACGATATGAAGCTTACCTCTGTCAAATCAACAAAGGGCATCGTAACCAATGTGGCCTTTGATGGAATTACATTTTGGGGGTCTCTTGTCCCACAAACAAGGGGGTCTCATACACCAATTTGGTGTGGCTTGGTCGTGACCTTAAAAATAGATTATTATTATTATTATTATTTACTAAGAGCTTTGTGGGTGCCATAATAAAAATGGGAAACATCGGAGTATTAATGGGAAAAAACGAAGAAATTAGAATAAATTGCAAAGTATTAACGCTATCTCATGTCTCTTTGTAGTCCGCCACTGAAGAGTTTCAGGCACTTCCACTGCTTTCTCCAATGCAAAGCTCGGTATCTTCCACTGAAATCACGGGTTTTCCACTTCTTTTTCTTCAATGGGGGCTTTTGTTTCTTCTTTGGTTTTCTTGTTGCAGATTGTGCAACTTCAGAGGCGGGTATCTCTATCACTACTACATATTGAAAAATTTGCGACGATCACTTGCAACGAAAGTACTCTTTCGTTGCAACATGCAAGAGAAAAAGTTCATCTTTTCTAAATCTACCCCGTATTTGTCGCAATCTCGACACCTACATTTTGACTAAATTATTATGGTCAATGTTCATCTCACGAGCGACGCCTGTAGATTGTTCGTCGCTCTTGCGACGAACGTTGGCCATAATAATTTAGTCAAAATTTACCATTGAAAATGACCTAAAATAAATAGGTGGAAAAAAAATATTTTTAGGTCACTATCGTTGCAATTGCGATGATAGTGACCTAAAATTGGCCTATAAATATTTGATGATTTAAAGATGTTGCGACAATCTTGCTATAACAACGACGGTTCCGAAAAGGTATTTTTGTGCAGAAAAATGTCACAGAATGTTGTTAGAGGTGGGGAAAAAAGTAAAGCGAGTGAAAAGGGTGATGGTAGATGTTATTGCCCTTGTAAAAAATGTTGCCTCAGACATCCCGTAAAACTTTTAATAGCAACAGCTACAAAACATTGTAGGAAATATGGTCACATTGATGGCGGATCGAATGAATATCGTCCCATGGTAATTAGCTATATATTCATTATCTTTTTTATTTTGTCAATTTTATATAAAATTATATATATATATATATATATATATATTGTTTGAATGTTTGTTATAGTATACACTAATTTTGCATGATTGTTTGTAATTATAAAGTTAGAGTTGCCATCTAACTTTCCACATAATATTGCACCAAGTATTAGTAGAAATGATGTTGTACAAGTTGAGGGACATCATCATGACCAAGCAAATGAGGATCTCATGGAAGAAGATGATGGGACAAATCAAGTTAATGATCCCATGGAAGAAGATGATGGGACAAATCAAATGATCCAATATTTGTTTTCGCAATCGGATGAGGATGGGGAAAATGATGGTATTTATGATGAACCTCTATTAGAAAAGGCAAATAAACGACTTTATAAAGATCAAGAGAAAATCTTCTCTCCGCTACATTGTTGCTGGTGAACTTAAAGGTTATGAATAATTTGTCGAACACTTGTATGACACAGATACTAAGGTATGTAATATGTTTCATCTCATATTGTACATAAATGTTGATTTTTTTATATTTGTTTTTAGTGTTAATTAATGTGTAAAATAAGAATGCATTTTTTACGATTAATATTCTCACATTAACTAATTGTTTGTTATGTTGTAGATTGTTAGGTGAATTTTTGTTACCATTGTCAAATATTTTACCTTGCACATATCGAGGTTTGCATGCCATTATGAAAGACATTGGAATGGATTATCAAACTATAGATGTATGTCCTAATGACCATATTATATATTATGGACAACATGCTTCGAAAAATGAATGTCCACAATGTCTTATCAATAGATATTGAACCGATCAAGTAACAAAAAGGGTGCCTCGAAAGGTTCTTCGACATATTCCCATAATTCCACGTTTGCAGTGATTGTTCAGGTGTGAAAGCATAGCACAATTTATGGATTACCATGCATGTAACAGAAGTGAAGATGGTGTTCTTCGAATGCCTTCCGATGATTCTGCATTTAGGAAAATTGAGGAAAAATGGGCAGATTTCAAAGATGAACCTCGTAATGTTAGGCTTTCATTGGCAGCTGACGGTGTTAATTACTACGACATTTTTGTTGTATAAACAACGAAAATATGTCGTCGCATGTGTGATGACAACTTCAATTGTTGCAACAATTATGCTATATAAAAACAAAAATTTGTCGTCGCCTATGCGACAACTATGCTATATAAAAACGAAAAGTTGTCGTCGCACATGCGACGACAACTTCAATTGTTGCAATAGTTTTGTTGTATAAAAATGAAAAGTTCTTGTTGCACGTGCAACGACAACTTCAATTGTTGCGACAGTTTTTCTATATAAAAACGAAAAGTTGTCGTCGCACATGTGACGACAACTTCAATTGATGCAACGGTTTTGTTATATAAACAAAGAAAAGTTGTCGTCACACATGTGATGACAACTTCAATTGATGCGACAGTTTTGCTATGTAAACAATGAAAAGTTGTCATCACCAGTGCGATGACCGATTAAATTATTGCGGCAGTTTTGATATATAAACCACGAAATTTGTTGTCTCAATTGAGACAAAATGTTGGTTTCACATAGTTTGCCTATATTGTCGTATTGGCGACGATATTTATTTTTTTGTCGCAATTGCCTATGTTGTCGCTCTTGCGACGTTTCTTCAAGTTTGTCGTAATTTCCACGTGACATAAAACGATGTTTCAAGGACTCCAGATTCATCGCAATGTCAATGACATAACGTCGCAAGAGCGTCGAAACACCCGTCGCAAAATGACCCAAATATGCTTGTGTATGCTTATTTATCAAACTTGCCCCATGCTCCCTTCTTGGGTCCCTGCCACAACGTTGAAAGGTAGCATGAGCCACTTACAAGCAATCTTATCTTACAAAGATATAGATCTTTGTACCGAAAGTTTAGAAGCTTTTGTACAATCTAATCTTTATAAGCCATACAATGGAGGTATTTTTACTGTAATCTTTCACAACCATACAAACCCCCAGTGAAAAAACAACATGCCCACAATGTTTGTTAGTTTCTTCTATATGACAAAAATATATCTTTGCATCTTTGTGCTCAAAATTTTGAATTTTTTTTACAATCTAATATTTATAAGCCATACAACCGAGGTATTTTTAATATAATCTTTCATAACCATACAAACCTTGATTTTGACCAGTGAAAAAAGAACCTGCTCGCATTGTTCGCATTGTTTGTTAGTTTCTTGTGTATGATAATCTCTCCAATTTAGGGTAACAACAATGCGGCTTCAGGCTCTCCTGCAAAACAACAACAAAACTTATCAGATCATATATCATATGCAGATTCATATACGTGAGAGATCCAACACTGCAAAGTGACCTATGGAAACATGCAAAGTGGAGGCACAATGGAGGATGTGTGGAGGAAGAGGAACTTTTCAACATGCCTATGCATTAGTTTTTGAAACTAGCAGTTGAACCTTTCACTCTAAAATGTGCATCCTTCACATGCACACCATGTGGTTTCACTTGAATCTTTTTACTATATATTCTTTTGTTATATAATATTTTTGTCATTACAGACCCAGGTGATTCCACTCTAGCCTTTCTTGATATTTATGCTAGCTCTTAGTGTTCTATCTCTTTGTCATTACACACCCAGGTGGTTCCACTCGAACCTTTCTTGATATCGATATTTATGCAAACAAGAGTTATTTAAAATTTTAATTATTTACTATTTTATTGGTTCAATTGGAGTTCTTTACACTGACATGTAAGAGTATCAATCTACAAATTAATTTTACACGACAGGTGAAATGATTTATTAATTGATTACCAAACATCAAATTTACAAAAAGTAAATTAACATGTTATTATAAAATGAATTAAAATGTTATTATTACAAATAGCATTTTTTTTAAGTTTAACTAAATTGTTTGGGATCACATCATGTTTTTCATAGGAATAAAGATTTTACACCGATGAGAGTTATGGAACTTTGATGTTTGCATATCAGGTCATCATGAACTCTAGTGATATGTTTTTTTTTGTGAATAAAAAGATTTAATTTCTCAAAAAACTATTGTAATCATACAAAACAAAGCCATGTGAAACTGGAATAGCTGGTGAACTTCTATTCTAGCTATATCATGATAAAAACACCACCACGTGTTCTGCCAAATATTTGGAAACTAGAACATGTGGCAAGGTAATGTAGTTTCTGAACTGCCTGAAGATGCAGAGAGAATCTTAAACATGAGTATGAAAATTCATTGTTTCTTTGCAAAAGAAGTGCATAGAGATGAAAGGAAAGGATTAAACCTCAAATGAACCAGTAAAACCTGTGCTACCCTGAGTGTCGCCTTGATGAGTGAAGACATACGGTTGTGCGCATGTCAGACATCATTGTTGGCTTTGTGAGCTTGAGAGCACTTCATACAGAATGTTGAGTCGACTGCTGAGTAATGTATGCTTGTGAAGTTGTTCCTGCATGTCCCTTCACATCTCGAAGATGAGCTCCAACTGCTCTGGCGCAAGGAGGCAAGTGGATTGCAAGTCTCAGACCAGATATGAGAAGGTCGATGGAGGATTTATTAGGCAATCGACCAACAAAATCTCTTCTTGAATTATGCAAGTCACCCTATCCACAACACATGTTGTAGAAGGGGTAGAGTGATTGGTTCTAGGTGGGTCATGGGGATCCAGAACTGTGTAGAGGAGGGAGTCCGACGGAACCATAATTGGCTCTTCTGAAATTTCCTCCTCTACAAAGGCCATTGGAGGCAAATTTTGTTGCCTATCTCGGCAAATCAAATAGGTCGAAGAAGCCTGGGAAAGCCTGTGAATGTGACACTACATGGTTGCATAGCTATACCAAGAAGGCCCGCTCTTAGGCTTACCATGCTCCCGAGGCATGGTGGTGAGGGAAAACCATACTAGAAGCGGATTGAGAAAACACAGAGCAAGGAGAATGATAGGAGCAAAGCCCAAATGCAATAACTAAGCCGAGTGGGAGGAACCGCAACATACCCGGAGGAAGTGGAGAGGCACCAAGGGAGATGAATTGACCTTGCGCATGCCTCTTGTACCCATCGTCGTCCACTAACCATGGTGCACTGAAGGCTCCATTAAAACTGCACGAGGGAAATGTCGAGCCTGCCTGAAANTATTTAAAATTTTAATTATTTACTATTTTATTGGTTCAATTGGAGTTCTTTACACTGACATGTAAGAGTATCAATCTACAAATTAATTTTACATGACAGGTGAAATGATTTATTAATTGATTACCAAACATCAAATTTACAAAAAGTAAATTAACATGTTATTATAAAATGACTTAAAATGTTATTATTACAAATAGCATTTTTTTTAAGTTTAACTAAATTGTTTGGGATCACATCATGTTTTTCATAGGAATAAGGATTTTACACCAATGAGAGTTATGGAACTTTGATGTTTGCATATCAGGTCATCATGAACTCTAGTGATATGTTTTTTGTTGTAAATAAAAAGATTTAATTTCTCAAAAAACTGTTGTAATCATACAAAACAAAGCCATGTGAAACTGGAATAGCTGGTGAACTTTTGTTCTAGCTATATCATGATAAAAACACCACCACGTGTTATGCCAAATATTTGGAAACTAGAACATGTGGCAAGGTAATGTAGTTTCTGAACTGCCTGAAGATGCAGAGAGAATCCTAAACATGAGTATGACAATTCATTGTTTATTTGCAAAAGAAGTGCATAGAGTTGAAAGGAAAGGATTAAACCTCAAATGAACCAGTAAAACCTATGCTACCCTGAGTGTCGCCTTGATGAGTGAAAAAATACGGTTGTGCGCATGTCAGGCATCGTTGTTGGCTTTGTGAGCTCGAGAGAACTTCATACAGAATGTTGAGTCGACTGTTGAGTAATGTATGCTTGTGAAGTTGTTCCTACATGTCCCTTCACATCTCGAAGATGAGCTCCAACTACTCTGGCGCAAGGAGGCAAGTGGATTGCAAGTCTCAGACCAGATATGAGAAGGTAAATGGAGGATTTATTAGACCGTCGACCAACAAAATCTCTTCCTGAATTATGCAAGTCTCCCTATCCACAACACATGATGTAGCAGGGGTAGAGTGATTGGTTCTAGGTAGGTCATGGGGATCCAGAACTGTGTAGAGGAGGAAGTCCGACAGAACCATAATTGGCTCTTCTGAAATTTCCTCCTCTACAAAGGCCATTGGAGGCAAATTTTGTTGCCTATCTCGGCAAATCAAATAGGTCGAAGAATCCTGGGAAAGCCTGTGAATGTGACACTACATGGTTTCATAGCTATACCAAGAAGGCCCTCTCTTAGGCTTACCATGCTCCGGAGGCATGGTGGTGAGGGAAAACCATACTAGAAGCAGATTGAGAAAACACAGAGCGAGGAGAATGATAGGAGCAAAGCCCAAATGCAATAACTAAGCCGAGTGGGAGGAACCGCAACATACCCGGAGGAAGTGGAGAGGCACCAAGGGAGATGAATTGACCTTGCACATGCCTCATGTACCCATCGTCGTCCACTAACCATGGTGCACTGAAGGCTCCATTAAAACTGCACGAGGGAAATGTCGAGCCTGCCCGAAAGCGCTTTGAATGCTACCCTCCATACGAGAAATGAGAGCAAGGGCAATGACAGGCGTCTTTAATATAATGTTCTGCATGCTATCAACGTGGCACCCCATCCCGGGGAACTCTAGTGACATGTTACTTGATTATCAAATTATTAAATTTTTAGAAGTTTATTTGTGTTTAACAATGCAATTTGAAATTTGATTTTTTACAAGTTTATTTGTGTTTAACAATGAAATTTGAAATTTAAAGGTTAAACTATTTTTCCTAAAGTATCGTGATTATCAAATATAATAAAAATATGTGTAATTAACAAATGAATATTTAAATATATTTGATATATAATAAAAATTAATATTTAATACACTGATTATGATTAATATTTTATTATGATTATTAAAATATAATATGATGCATTAAATTTATTATTAATTAATAAATAAATATACAATATTTTACCAAGTTTTATTGTTAAAATAATCAAAATAATATTAATTTAAATTTAATGGAAAAATTGTTATTAAAATGAAAACATTCATAAATTTCTTTGTCATTTTCATGTAGCTTAATTGTAACCATGGGAACCATAATGCGATTTGAACCTTTTACCCATGAAATTCTAGGAGAGGAATATGTAGAAAAGGCTAATTTTGGAGATATCTTTCAAACCATACATTGATCTCTTGAATCAACCCATCATATATTCTCTCTAATACCAAAAATCATTTTGGTTGCTTTATGAAGATTTCTTCTTTAAACTCATTGTAAAGAAACATTGTCTTCATCTTGAGAACAATTAATGTAAATTTAATTCTAAATGATATCAATGACATGGTTTAGTAGTTATTAGCAATTAGGGATGATAATAGAAGTTGTCTTCTATTTCATTTTAATAATAAATTATGATTTTGGAATATGTGAAAACAAAAAAGCACATTGAAACAAGATTTTGAATTTTTTCTAATTTGGTTATAAATACATAACACAAATAGTTGAAATCAATCTTAAAAAAATTTACAAACAATATGGAACGAGTTTATTTAAGTATGATTTTTTTTTCCAACTGGAAAAATTCTCTATTATATTAATATATAATATGTTCTCAAATCAGATTGTTTACACTCGCAGCTGTAGAGGCAGTTGATATAAGAGAAACAACTTTCACCTATAGTGGTCTCTCGACTAGCAAAGGAGGAAAGTTCATAAAATAGAAATGGCAAGAGACAAGTAAAAACTTCTAGGGGACTAAGAAAAAACTAGCATACAAGTATTATTTAATAAAAGAAAATCAAAGACATGTGGTAAACTCCAACTTTCAAATCATAGAAGTCCGTTGAGGTGAGAGGTGATGATCCTAGAAAAGAGTAAGAAAGAGAGGAGGCCCCTCATGACCATCTATCCAGAGATTGTATGATATGATACCCACTTTTTTCTAAAGAGCTTCCTTTGATAGTTGATATGTTGTTTTGTTATGCTCGCGGTAGATGTGTTTATAGCTGATTTTTTTGAAAGTTTGTTGAAGTAGTCTAATTCTGTCCTTCCAAGCCAAGAGGGAGATGGCTTGTAGATCGCCCCTGTTGTTCAACCACTCAATAATTGTTCTGGAATCCCCGAGTATCTGAAGGGATTCAATGTGAATTATGGAGGCCAAAAATAGCGTGGCCCAGGCGCCCAATAATTCTTCCTTGGTGTTGGTGCCCGGGCCACAGTTGAAGGTACATTTATAGAATGTGTTTTTCGAGATTCTAATCAACTCTCCAGCTCCACTCTGAGTGCCATTTTATTGTGTTTCTCCATCGAACCATCCTTTAGGGGTGTCGTCTATGTCAAGAGCCTTCTTTGTGTGCTGCAATCTTGGCTTTCTAGAGTGAAAGTCATTCCAAGTTTTAAAAATTCCTAGCATTTTGTAAGCTGCAGTGCTTGAGGTAGGGGTCCCATTGTCAAAAATTGTTTCATTTATGTCCAGCCAAATAGACCAACAGACCAAGGATGGAAGATGCATAAGATTGTGTTCCCAATGGAACCAAAGGTTGAAACAATCCGAGAGGGTAGGCCCGTCCCAAATGGTTTTGAGATTTAGAACTAAGGAAATTGTATCCCAGACTTGTCTGGAGTAAGGACACTTGATAAAGAGATGATCTGTAGTTTCTAAATCATTGTGGCACATGTGACAAAAATTTGTCCCAGTCCAACCCTTTCTTTGAAGAATGTCCCAAGTGTTTAATTTGTAAGCAATTAAAAGCTAGGTGAAGTATTTTATCTTTGGTGGAAGATGTCAGGTCCATAATTGTTTTTTCCAGCCTCTAATATTTGTGTGCCAGAGCGAATTAGTGATGGTTGTATAGATATTCTGGACAATCAAATTTCTGGAATTATCACATCCCGACCACTGTAGAAGATCATCTAAGTCAGTTAATTGAATACCTGAGTGTGTAAGGGCAGCACAGAAGGTGTTTCAGTAGGAAGCTAGCTCTGTGTAAAGTTCAAGTGATTCACTGGAGAGCCATCTGTCAGGAAGAAACTCCGATCTGGAACTGTCTCTTGCTTGAAAATGAAACCAAATATTTTTTTAGTGTAAATGATCGAGCAGTTGAGGTGGAAGGATGGAGGCAGCGTCCATGCCAAGTATACAATATTTTCCAAGTGAAATGGAGTGACCCGATCCTGGATGCCAACAGAGCTAATGGGTTATCAAATGTTTTAATTTTGTTAAGTTTCTCCAGATGTAAGAAGTCGCCCTGGTGGTAACAATCTCCGAGTGTAGCCAACTGTTAACAATATGGTGGAAAATATATTTATCCTTGATTATAGAGTGCCATATGCCAGGCAAACTCAACACACACTAGAGGGAATTTTCTGCTAATGCTTGGCTGAAAAGAAAAAAAAATTGAATCCCCCATCATCCCTTTTGTTTTGGTTTTGCCAGAACTTTCCAATTGCAAAGATGTTGTCAGGAGTGATCAAAGCAGCCCGACCAGAGGAAATTAAAAAAAAAATTGCGAAGTTTTGTGAGGACCATAGCAGGGACGACTGCTAGGGCCATCCAATAAACTGACTATCCTTCAAGGACAATTTTGATGAGAGTAAACCAGCCTCCAAGAGAGAGGCACCTCGTACACCAATCGCCAATATTTTTTTCAACTTTGGCAAGTAGCCAATTCCAATCCGTCGTCTTGTAGGAGTCTGATTTTAAATAATAGCCCGAGTATTTGAAACCAGAGGAAATATGAGAAAAAGTGTAAGGAAAGATACCTTTAAGTTGATCCAATGTTTGTTGATGCAGATTTGCGAAGTGGAAGGTTGATTTATCCCAATACATTGACAAGCCTGTGGTGCTGCAAAAGATTTTTAAGATCTCTTTTATCTCCATCCATTCATGTATAGAATCATTTGTCATGATGAGGACATCATCGACAAAAAGTATATGTAATACCTTGATGGTCCTGGACACCTTTATCCCAATGATTTTTTCCTCTGCTTGGCCTGATTCAAGAAGTAGACTCAAGGCTTCCATAGCCAAAATGAAGAGCAGAGGTGAGAGGGGTCATCCATGCCACAGTCCTCTGCGAATGCGAAAGAAAGAAGAGGATTCACCATTGACCAAGATGGCTAGATTTTCACTGACCACAAATCTCATGATCCACTTGATCAATGAGTGGTTGAAACCTATATGAGTTAGAATCAATCTGAGAAAGTCCCAGTCGATGCAATCAAAGGCCTTCTTGAGATCCAATTTGAGGATAAGCGCCTTTGAATTTTTAGATTTGATTCTATGTAAGAACTCCTGGGCAATGCCAATAGTGTCAAGAATCTGACGTCCTTTTAAAAAATCCAACTGTTCTTTCGAAAGGATTCGAGAGAGGATGGGATTTATCCTGGTAGCAATAATTTTAGATATGAGTTTATAAAAAAGATTGCAGAGAGTGATAGGCCTATAATAGCCAAAGGTAGAGGTGATGGCAACTTTTGGAATAAGAGTAAGAAAATTTGAGTTTATAGCACCAACCACCTTCCCACTAACTCTAGTATCCTCCACTAACTCCAGAAGATCTAGGCCAACGAAATCAAAGAAATGCAGATAAAATTCTACCGTCCATCCGCCAAGGCCTGGACTTTTATCTTTGGAGAAAGATTTTAGAGCAATCAAAATCTCTTGTAGCGTGTAAGGGTTGTCTAGAAATAGTGAATCTTCCCCAGTTGCAGTACGTGGGAAGAGTCTACCCACAGTAACTGAAGTTTGCAGATTCGCAGAGAGGTTCGCCTCAAAAAATGGTTTGAAGTAATTAACAACAACTGCTTTTAATGCATGTTGTCCTCTATGGAGAGAACCATATGCATCAACAATCTCCCAGTTGTAATTTTTACTCCTGCAAGAGCTAGCATAATTGTGAAAATATTTGGTGTTGAGATCACCACATTTGAGCCAATTGGTTCTGCATCGTTGCCTCCAGGTAGTTTCTTCTTTATGGAGGAGCTAGTTCCTCTATGTTTCAAGGCATTTTAAAACATGGCTTCTATCTCCAGTGATCCCCACATTGACTTTTGCTAGTAGATGAGTCTGAATCTCTTATTCAAGTTCTAGCAATATTTGAGTGTTATGCTTTCTGTGGATGGCAGCCCATGCTTTTGTACGAGCTTTGAGACAATTAATCTTCCAAATAAGGCGATGTCAAATGCTAGGTTTAGAGAAATAGAGAGGGTCCTTTTATGCTTCAGCGATGATGGTATTGAAATCTGCTTCAAGTAGCCAACCCAAATTTAATTTGAATGGATAAGCAATCTTATGGGGAGATGAGTCCAGGTGTAAGATTATCAGAGCATGGTTTGAAAAAAAAATGAGAGTTCACCCAAGTGAGGATCCTATCATCAGTCGAGAAAAGGTGATCATAAATGAGAAAGCGGTCGAGTCTCTTGGAGATGGAGTTTGATCCCAACCACCCATTCGTCCAAGTAGGAGCCAAAGTGTCTGGTGCATAATCCACCAGATTATGTGCTAAGAACAAGGTAGAGAAAAATTATTCCAGAGCGTCCTAGGTAGCAATTTCCCCCCAAACTTCCCCAACAAAAATTGTGAGGTTTAAATCCCCTGCAATAATCAAATTATCGAGGTCAAGTAGTCCCCGAGATTCAACCTTCTCCCATAAAATATGTCTATCGGAACAAGGACCATATAAATTGAGAAGGTTGATCCTTTTGTTGTTGTCTCGACAAGTACCAGACAATAAGATGCCTCCACAACAAAGATAGGGGAAGAAATTACATTTGGTAGGATCCCATGCCACAACCAAACCCCCAGA
>JASDQU010100171.1:327459-337655 GCA_032191745.1 Picea mariana
TAAATTTATTATTTTTTTTTTGTTTGTTAATTTGTGCGGGACCTGTTGGCTACGCGATTAACCTGTGGCTTGAGAAACCGCGACTCAGGGGCATCTAAGCTGTCAAAATCACCCGGGGATCGCACCCGGCCTGAGCCACACCAACCCTTAACATGGTTGGATTTTTTGTCCCCGCAGGTTTCGAACCGGTGACTTTAACATCACGGAGTGGCTTAACAACACACTCCGTCACCGACTGTCCTACACCTCGGGGACTGCGTTAAATTTATTATTAATTAATAAATAAATATAAAATATTTTACCAAATTTTATTGTTAAAATAATCAAAATAATATTAATTTAAATTTAATGGAAAAATTGTTATTAAAATGAAAACATTCATAAATTACTTTGTCATTTTCATGTAGCTTAATTGTAACCATGGGAACCATAATGCAATTTGAACCTTTTACCCATGAAATTCTAGGAGAGGAATATGTAGAAAAGGCTAATTTTGGAGATATCTTTCAAACCATACATTGATCTCTTGAATCAACCCATCATATATTCTCTCTAATACCAAAAATCATTTTGGTTGCTTTATGAAGATTTCTTCTTTAAACTCATTGTCAAGAAACATTGTCTTCATCTTGAGAACAATTAATGTAAATTTAATTTTAAATGATATCAATGACATGGTTTAGTAGTTATTAGCAATTAGGGATGATAATAGAAGTTGTCTTCTATTTCATTTTAATAATAAATTATGATTTTGGAATATGTGAAAACAAAAAAGCACATTGAAACAAGATTTTCAATTTTTTCTAATTTGGTTATAAATACATAACACAAATAGTTGAAATCAATCTTAAAAAAATTTACAAACAATATGGAACGAGTTTATTTAAGTATGATTTTTTTTTCCAACTGGAAAAATTCTCTATTATATTAATATATAATATGTTCTTAGATCAGATTGTTTACAATCGCAGCTGTAGAGGCAGTTGATATAAGAGAAACAACTTTCGCCTAAAGCGGTCTCTCGACTAGCAAAGGAGGAAAGTTCAAAACTGCTAGGGGACTAAGAAAAAACTAGCATACAAGTATTATTTAATAAAAGAAAATCAAAGACATGTGGTAAAATCCAACTTTCAAATCATAGAAGTCCGTTGAGGTGAGAGGAGATGATCTTAGAAAAGAGTAAGAAAGACAGGAGGCCCCTCATGACCATCTATCTAGAGATTGTATGATATGATACCCACTTTTTTCTAAAGAGCTTCCTTTGATAGTTGATCTGTTGTTTTGTTATGCTCGTGGTAGATGTGTTTATAGCTGATTTTTTTCAAAGTTTGTTGAAGTAGTCTAATTCTGTCCTTCCAAGCCAAGAGGGAGATGGCTTGTAGATCGCCCATGTTGTTCAACCACTCAATAATTGTTCTGGAATCCCCAAGTATCTGAAGGGATTCAATGTGAATTACGGAGGCCAAAAATAGTGTGGCTCAAGCACCCAATAATTCTGCCCTGGTGTTGGTGCTCGGGCCACAGTTGAAGGTACATTTATAGAATGTGTTTTTCGAGATTCTAATCAACTCTCCAGCTCCACTCTGAGTGCCATTTTATTGTGTTTCTCCATCGAACCATCCTTTAGGGGTGTCGTCTATGTCAAGAGCCTTCTTTGTGTGTTGCAATCTTGGCTTTCTAGAGTGAAAGTCATTCCAAGTTTTAAAAATTCCTAGCATTTTGTAAGTTGCAGTGCTTGAGGAAGGGGTCCCATTGTCAAAAATTGTTTCATTTATGTCCAGCCAAATAGACCAACAGACCAAGGATGGAAGATGCATAAGATTGTGTTCCCAATGGGACCAAAGGTTGAAACAATCCAAGAGGGTAGGCCCGTCCCAAATGGTTTTGAGATTTAGAACCAAGGAAATTGTATCCCAGACTTGTCTGGAGTAAGGACACTTGATAAAGAGATGATCTGTAGTTTCTAAATCATTGTGGCACATGTGACAATAATTTGTCCCAGTCCAAACCTTTCTTTGAAGGATGTCCCAAGTGTTTAATTTGTAAGCAATTAAAAGCCAAGTGAAGTATTTTATCTTTGGTGGAAGATGTCAGGTCCATAATTGTTTTTTTCAGCCTCTAATATTTGTGTGCCAGAGTGAATTAGTGATGGTTGTATAGATATTCTGGACAATCAAATTTATGGAATTATCACCTCCCGACCACTGTAGAAGATCATCTAAATCAGTTAATTGAATACCTGAGTGTGTAAGGGAAGCACAGAAGGTGTTCCAGTAGGGAGCTAGCTCTGTGTTAAGTTCAAGTGATTCGCTAGAGAGCCATCTATCAAGAAGAAACTCCGATCTAGAGCTGTCTCTTGCTTGAAAAAGAAACCAAATATTTTTTTAGTGTAAATGATCGAGCAGTTGAGGTGGAAGGATGGAGGCAGCGTCCATGCCAAGCATGCAATATTTTCCAAGTGAAATGGAGTGACCCGATCCTGGATGCCAACAGAGCTAATGGGTTATCAAATGTTTTGATTTTGTTAAGTTTCTCCAGATGTAAGAAGTCACCTTGGTGGTAACAGTCTCCGAGTGTAGCCAATTTTTAACAATATGGTGGAAAAGATATTTATCCTTGATTATAGAGTGCCATATTCCAGGCAGAGTCAACACATACCAGAGGGAATTGTCCGCTAATGCTTGGCTGAAAAGAAAACAAATTTGAATCCCCCATCATCCCTTTTGTTTTGGTTTTTCCAGAACTTTCCAATTGCAAAGATGTTGTCAGGAGTGATCAAAGCAACCCAACCAGAGGAAATTAAAAAAAAAATTGCAAAGTTTTGTGAGGACCATAGCAGGGACGAATGCTAGGGCCATCTAATAAACTGACTGTCCTTCAAGGACAATTTTGATGAGAGTAAACCGGCCTCCAAGAGAGAGGCACCTCATACACCAATCGCCAATATTTTTTTCAACTTTGGCAAGTAGCCAATTCCAATCCGTCGTCTTGTAGGAGTCTGATTTTAAATAATAGCCCGAGTATTTGAAACCAAAGGAAATATGAGAAAAAGTGTAAGGAAAGATACCTTTAACTTGATCCAATGTTTGTTGATGCAGATTTGCGAAGTGGAAGGTTGGTTTATCCCAGTTGATTGACAAGCCTGTGGCGCTGCAAAAGATTTTTAAGATCTCTTTTATCTCCATCCATTCATGTATAAAATCATTTGTCATGATGAGGACATCATCGGCAAAAAGTATATGTAATACCTTGATGGTCCTGGACACCTTTATCCCAATGATTTTTCCCTCTGCTTGGCCTGATTCAAGAAGCAGACTCAAGGCTTCCATAGCCAAAATGAAGAGCAGAGGTGAGAGGGGTCATCCATGCCACAGTCCTCTGCGAATGCGAAAGAAAGAAGAGGATTCACCATTGACCAAGATGGCTAGATTTTCACTAACCACAAATCTCATGATCCACTTGATCAATGAGTGGTTGAAACCTATCTGAGTTAGAATCAATCTGAGAAAGTCCCAGTTGATGCAATCAACGACCTTCTTGAGATCCAATTTGAGGATAAGCGCCTTTGAATTTTTAGATTTGATTCTATGTAAGAACTTTTGGGCAGTGCCAATAGTGTCAAGAATCTGACGTCCTTTTAAAAAATCCAGTTGTTCTTTCGAAAGGATTCGAAAGAGGATGGGATTTATCCTGGTAGCAATAATTTTAGATATGAGTTTATAACAAAGATTGCAGAGAGCGATAGGCCTATAATAGCCAAAGGTAGAGGTGATGGTAACTTTTGGAATAAGAGTAAGAAAATTTGAGTTTATAGCACCAACCACCTTCCCACTAACTCTAGTATCCTCCACTAACTCCAGAAGATCCAAGCCAACGAAATCAAAGAAATGCAAATAAAATTCTACCGTCCATCCGTCAGGGCCCGGACTTTTATCTTTGGAGAAAGATTTTAGAGCAATCAAAATCTCTTGTAGCGTGTAAGGGTTGTCTAGAAATAGTGAATCTTCCCCAGTTGCAGTACGTGGGAAGAGTCTACCCACAGTAACTGAAGTTTGCAGATTCGCAGAGAGGTTCACCTCAAAAAATGGTTTGAAGTAATTAACAACAACTTCTTTTAATGCATGTTGTCCTCTATGGAGAGAACCATATGCATCAACAATTTCCCAGTTGTAATTTTTACTCCTGCAAGAGCTAGCATAATTGTGAAAATATTTGGTGTTGAGATCACCACATTTGAGCCAATTTGCTCTGCATCATTGCCTCCAGGTAGTTTCTTCTTTATGGAGGAGCTAGTTCCTCTATGTTTCAAGGCATTTTAAAACATGGCTTCTATCTCCAGTGATCCCCACATTGACTTTTGCTAGTAGATGAGTCTGAATCTCTTATTCAAGTTCTAGCAATATTTGAGTGTTATGCTTCCGGTGGATGGCAGCCCATGCTTTTGTACGAGCTTTGAGACAATTAAGCTTCCAAATAAGGTGATGTCAAATGCTAGGTTTAGAGAAATAGAGAGGGTCCTTTCATGCTTCGGCAACGATGGTATTGAAATCTGATTCAAGTAGCCAACCCAAATTTAATTTGAATGGATAAGCAATCTTATGGAGAGATGAGTCCAGGTGTAAGATTATCGGAGCATGGTTTGAAAAAAAATGAGAGTTCACCCAAGTGAGGATCCTATCATCAGTCGAGATAAGGTGATCATAAATGAGAAAGCGGTCGAGTCTCTTGGAGATGGAGTCTAATCCCAACCACCCATTCGTCCAAGTAGGAGCCAAAGTGTCTGGCGCATAATCCACCAGATTATGTGCTAAGAACAAGGTAGAGAAAAATTATGCCAGAGCGTCCTGGGTAGCAATTGCCCCCCAAACTTCCCCAACAAAAATTGTGAGGTTTAAATCCCCTACAATAATCAAATTATCGAGGTCAAGTAGTCCCCGAGCTTCAACCTTCTCCCATAAAATATGTCTATCGGAACAAGGACCATATAAATTGAGAAGGTTGATCCTTTTGTTGTTGTCTCGACAAGTACTAGACAATAAGATGCCTCCACAACAAAGATAGGGGAAGAAATTATATTTGGTAGGATCCCATGCCACAACCAAACCCCCAGAGGTGCTGAGAGAGTTGATTGAGCAGGTATGCCAGTTAGGATGAAACTCATTTAAAAATGTTCTGGCCTTTTTACTATCAACGAAGGTTTCCTATAGGAAGATGATGTCCGGAGATATATGCAAAAGAAGTCTTTTGAAAGAGGAAACTTTTAGGAGCCCCCCCACCCCTCTAATGTTGAGGGAGAGAAAGATCATGGATTTTCTCTTGTTAGGGATTTCATGCCTCTAAGTGCCCCAATATCAGTAGGAGATTGTGAAGAAACCACATAGTGTTTTGAAGAGGTGCCCTCCTTGCGACGGGCACTGGGAGTTTTGATTGGTGAGTGTTCAAAGCCATGCCCTCTGGACCAAGTGTAGTATTTTTCAGGTAATGTTGATGAGGTCTCAGAAGGTCCTAAACCAGTGTCCACAACTGGCAAGTTGTGTAATGAAGAACCCCGATAAGTAGGCAAGGGAGTGGAGAATAAAACTTCTTTGTATGATGGTAGTAAAGAGTCCAAAACAACACCAAGTGTGCTAGCACTAGGCTCTGATTCACTAAGTCCCGACAGACAATAAAACTCCTCCTCTTCGAAGGCTTGATCACCAAGACTCTCAGGCGCCAATGTGTGGGAAGTAGTGTGAGGTATAAAAGAGTGCTCCCGCACCTCCAGAGGACAAATAAAAATTGTGCTTAATGCAAGGTCAGGCAAGGAATTTGTCTGCGCATCAGAGTGTGAGTTTTTCAGAGTATGGGGTAAGTCTGAAGTAAGCAAAGGGAAAGTTGTAGGCGCACCAGGGATGTTGGAAGTAAAATGAGATGAGTGAAAAATAGTGTGAGATATAAAAGTGTGCTCCCACACCTCGGAGGACAAATAAAAGGTATGATTAGTGCAGGGAAATGCATGAAAGATGTGTGTGCATCATTGTGAGGGATGTTCAGAGTATGTGGTAAGTCTAAAGTGGGCAAGGGGAAAATCTGAGATGCACTAGGAATGTCGTAGGTAATAAGAGTGGGGTGTGTATCAAGAGAGACAGATGAAAGAGGTGAAAAAATATCCAGGAGGGTTGTTGGCAATATTGGAAATAGGATGAGAGGGAAGTGTGTCCCCCCAGGAGAAAGAGGTTGATCCTGAGTTTAGAAGAGGGGAGTTGTCTAAAAGGTCTTTCTCCAAAGTTGAGAGTGAGAAAAAAAGAGTCGGACATACGGATTTAATCTTACCAGTAATGGAGTCCAGTCCAGATGTAACGCTATCATCAGGGTAATCTGGAATATGAATGTGTGTGTGCACAGTCAGAGAGTCCGAGTTGGTGGCAAGTTCAAGCATAGTTTCCTCTGAAAGTTCATCTTCACAAGCACCAATACATGTCTTTCTTAGATGTCCCATCTGTCTGCAGAGAGAACATTTGAAAGGAATGCCAAGATAATCTAGCTTCTGGTGAGTGAGATGACCTCTCCAGTGTATATCCAATGTTTCAAGTAGACCCTCATGTCTATCTAGCTCTACTAGTGTCCTCACTAGTTTCTTATCTAGGCTAGCAAGAGTCTTAGAGTCCACATTAATGAAGCAACCCAAGGATTTTCCAATGGCCATAAGATATTTTTCATTCCAGAGATGAAGAGGTAGTCTAGGAAGGAGGACCCACAGATGTTAGAGATGAAAATAGTCCTGAGATGGATCAAAACTCACTCACCACCTCTTTAGCATAAGGTTATTGTCATCCAGAGTCTAGAGACGATCCAGAATAGTTGTGGAGTCCTCGAGATATTTAAACTGAAAGTAGAGCCAACCACACCCAAGGTGAGAGAGAGAAGGGACATAGCCCAATAGAGGCATCCAAGTTTTAGTCATCCACGTATACAAGTTTTTGTTGTAGAGATGTTTGTATGAGATTCTTCCCATGAGACTGCATAGGGCCATGGAGATGGAATCTTCCAGTCTGATATCTGCACCCAGAACTAGTTTCTTTTTAGTTTTCTTCGATGCCCATGGTCTTTGAAAAGATTTCTTGCCCCCAAGAGAATGTGCATGAGTCTTTCGAGCAGTACCCGAAGCAATTGAAGGCTCAAAGATAATCGGATGACTTGATCACTTTGTAATCCTTGTAGGGGTCCATGACAAAGAGCAAGAAATGAGGGGTTAATAGTAGAGGTTGGAGCAGAGTGTGTGAGGGTAGAGTGATTAAAGACATGCTGAAAGATTCTGGTGGAAGGTATGCTATCCATAAGGTTGAAAGTATCTACAAATGAAGGTTGGGAAGTTGAAATGTGAGTCAGAGAGTGGTTGACAAAGGGAAAGGTAGATATTAAGGGGAGAGTGGTAAGGGATGGGAAGGAGGTAGTGGTCAGAGGAGAAAGTTGGGAGACTATAAAACTAGTGGTAGAGGGCAGAGTTACTGAAACAGTGGAAGACTGTAAAAGGTTAGTGCGCCTAGAGAGCTCATCCATCAAGGTAAGGAGGCCGCACTATTCCAGAGGGCCTCATCAACAACACTCATGAGTGTGTTGACTTTTGCCTCCATCAGTGCGTGCCTTGTGGAGGAGAAACAATATAAAAAATATTAATAACCCCCTAACAATGATGATGTTGGAGAAAGAGGACAAAAGTTGTCTCTACATTGTTGAGAGTCAAAGGCATGAGTCTAAGGATGGGGCAAATCAAGAAAGGTTGGCAGACTATGGAGAGTTCATACTCAGTAATAAAGTGAGAGATGGTGAAGTTTTTAACCTCACATGAGAGCAAAGGGAGGAGAGTACATTACGACTAACGCACTAGCTAACAGTGGCCTGGTAGTACCAGGTCCGCCAAGAATCTGGAATCAGGTCTACCATTGTTCAACTTCAACGATCATCCATTATATACTCTATATCCCATCCATTCATATTTCGCCTCTAGAACCAGGTGAAGTTAAAAAGTGTGCTATACTAAATTTTGATGACATGTGTGTGAGAGGTTTCAAATTGCTTACCAATGTCACAATGTCATTTTAAGTATGAATTTGATAAGAAGAAGATCATAAAGATTAATGTGGCCAACATTATGGAATGAGTTTAACATTATGGAATGAGTTTATTTAAGTATGAAGTTGATAAGAAGACCATAAAGATTGATGTGGCCATAAATGATATTGGAGATAATAAATCTGAAAAACAACTTATTTTGAAACCTTTAGAACCATCTAAAAAACAAGATCATTTATTGGTTGGTCACGTGTAGCACACTCTAAGTGACACACGTCCACATATTCATGATATAAGGGATTGAAAAAACTTATGTAAAAAACTTGAAGAAATTTATATAACGATGTCTGTGACACAATGTTGTTTGATTTTATTATTATTATTAATATTCAATTATTATTATTTTATTAATTTTATTTTCAATCTTAGTTATTATGTTTTATGTATTAAAAGAAAAATGTATTTATTATTCATTAAAGTTAATGATTTTCATATACATGATATAAGGGATTGCAGTGGTGTAAAAAACTTGAAGAATATTATATAACAATGTTTCTGACACAATGTTGTTTGATTTTTTTTTTTTTTTAATATTCAATTATTATTATTATTCTATTAATTTTATTCAATTTTAGTTATTATTTTCTATATAGTTATTATTTTCTATATATTAAAGAAAAAATGTATTTATTATTTATTATTCTTTAAATTTAATGTTTTTTTATTTATTTTTAAAATGTATTTATGAGAGGTAAATTGTTATGGATATTCTATTGGAATAGTTTTAATAGATCTTATATTATTCTATAACTTTTTAGCATTTAATGTTTTCTTTTAGATTACACATTTAATATTACTAGTTTAATACAATAATTCCTAAAATAAGTTGAAATTGAAATGAAAGAGACAAGCAATAATATATCACCCACACAATGAACATACGATATACCCAACAATAATATTTACTAAAATTAGGAAAACCTAATACTAGAACAACCCAGCTAGAAGGTGAAACCTACAATCTATTTCTTCCTTCTCAATAATGAAATGCAAAGAAAAGGGTGTTCACCATGGAGATGCCATGGTCATTGTGACCAATATGGTTGATGCATGATCTTCTACTTCCTCTATTCTACTTCAATATTTCATTCTCAATGTTGTACTCTCCTATGGAACAACACTCATTACAATAAGAATGAAACCCCTTCATTTCCTAGCTACTCGATATTTAACATATCTTGATAGTCGACTAGGGTTAGGGTTAGATTTTTTGCATGCCTCAACCCCCAATTAATGATACAATTTTGGACCCTCTAGAATCTTCTTCAAAGTCCACAAGTGAATAGTTCCACATGTGTGAGTAATGGAAGACCATGTTGCATCCACTCAATATGGAATAAGTCTACTTGCAGGAGGCATTTTTGCATACGAACTCCACTTGAGGTGATCTTCATATTGTTGGAAATATCTCAAAGTGTAGAACAAAATCGAGAGACTGGGAGCTATTGTTGCAAATTTTTTACCTCAAAATCATTGTTTAAGGCCTCAAATGGGCTTCGATCCCCAAAATGAAACCTTCCCTTAAAATGGTCTCTACAAGCAAATAACTCCATTTTTTCCACCCATAAAATACTGTAATAGATGACAAATTATATAAATCCATTAATCATTTTATTTTATGAAAAAAATGTATATAAATATTAATTAATATCGATTTGAATTTAAATAAATATTTGTAATAATAAATTTTTATACAATTCTATCTTTAACACAAAAGAAAGAAATTATTGATATTGAAAGTAGAGGGTGATAGATTTTAAAAATTGTTTGGGATTAATGAACCCAAGATAAAATGAAGTGTACTTTAATTATCAACCAAGAATCATACACTTTCAAAACATTTACACTATATGTGCATTTTGTTTTAGAGCTTTCAATTCTGGGGTAATTATTATTGATTTAATTATTTTTTTTTTTTTCAATCCATTAAATAAATAATATGTTCATATTTTAACCTTTAAACTAAATGATGTTGATGAATTAATATACAACTCTTTTCTACAAAGTTAAAATGATTGGAAATGAAAAACAAAGGATAAAAGTCAAGTGTGCACACCACTTAAGAAATGAACATAAAAAATGAA
>JASDQU010100171.1:399640-413799 GCA_032191745.1 Picea mariana
ATTTTGAGCAGTAGTTGCACAATTCCACACCATAACAACGAGTGGGAAGAGTTTCCAATGGGGGAAGAATCAACAAAAGGATTTCAATGAGATGAAAATAAATATTAGTCTCTCATTACCAAACTTTAAAAATCCCTTCGAAGTGGAGACACATGCAAGCAGGTATGCCATGGGAGCAATTTTGATGCAAGGATGAAGGTCTATATGTTATTATTCTAAAATATTTCATGGGGTAGTTCTCAACTACCCTAGTTCCTATGACAAGGAACTTTATGTCTTGGTTCAAGCTGTCAAGAACTAGAAACACTATCTGACGGGAAAGGAGACCATCACCCACACAGATAATAAACCACTACAGTATTTGCAGGCCCAAAGTAATCGACAACAAACCAAACATTGCAAGTGAATGTGATTTTTATAACAATTTCATCTAGTCATTAGGTATAAGAAGGGAAACACAAGCAAGTTGGCATGCATGCTTTCAAGACCACCCACATCCAGGATTACAACTTTGGGAAGTTTGTTGCACATGGAGACTTTTACCCATGATGCATACAAAGAGGGATACACAAAAGATGAGGACTTCAAGGATGTGTTTCAATAGCTACATGGCCAAAATCATATAGAAGAAGGTGATGGAAAGGATGGCTATCATTTCTAGAATGGTTTACTCTAGAAACTCGGCAAGCTCTATGTCCCTAAAGGTGAACGATTGAAAATTGTCAGAGAGGCTCATACCTCCAAGGTTGTAGTAAATTTTGGTGTTGGGAAGACAATTTCCAACTTACAAAGGTATGTGTATTGTCCTAGAATGAAAGAAGATGTAGCATGGTATATTAGAGGATGTATGCTTTGTTTTACCAACAAGATTGACAATAGGAAGCAAGGTCTATACCATCCCTTACCTGTACCCACTCGAACTTGTGGGAGGTTTACCAATGAATAGGAAGGGACATGGATATATATTTGTGGTAGTTGATAGGTTCAACGAGATGTGCATTCTCATTCCTTGTAAAAAGACCATCAAAGGATAGGAAGCAACAAACATGTTCTTTGAACAAGTTTGGGTGCACTTTGGAATACCAACGAACATCATCTTAGAGATGGATACAAGATTTCTCAGTACATTTTGGACTACATTGTGGGAGAATATGGACACTAAGTTGAAGAGATCTACAACATTCCATCCACAGACAAATGGGAAAACATAATTCGTCAACAAGAATTTTGTGAAACTTTTGAGGTGTTACAATTAGAAGCATCTGAATAATTGGGATGAAAATATGGTCTACATACGACACTCTTATAATAGAGAAGTTCACACTTCTACTAGTAAGTCACCTTTTGAATTTTTCTTTGGGTATTTTCCACCTTCTCCCTTAGATGTTGTATATGGAAAACAAGGAGTGAGTGAGGACATCACATGAGATGCATTGCGAGAAGACAAATTTGTTGAGAAAATTAGGTTGATTTATTTGAAAGTACATGAGACGTTGAAGAAGTCACGGGAAAAATACAAGCCAGACATGATCAACATAGAACCGATAAGTAATTCAAAGTGGGATATAGAGTACAACTACAACTGAACAAGGAAAGACTAGAAGGTCTTGGTAAGAATATCAAGGCTCTGTCGTATGGACCTTTCGATATATTAGAGAAGGTGTGAGATAACGCCTACATACTCAACCTGCCCCCATACATGCGCATTTACTTAGTAGTGAATGTGGAGAATCTCAATCTCTATGAGCCTTCCATGTTGGATTAGGAGGAGGAGAAGGTACTACCTTCCATAGATGACTTAGCACTAGATGCTCTGGCAAAGTTGGCGGAGGAAAAAAATTTGTATAAGCGGTCCAAAACTACAAGATAGAGGAAGCATGACCTTTGGTATATTGGGTTGAAAGGACAACTTCCAAGAAAAGCAAAGTGGTCCTCTAGGGAGAAGGTAGAAAAAAAATTTCCTCACCTCATTCAGTAGGTATTTTTGGGACCAAAAGCTTCCCTAAATGGGGAGATATGATCCAGATTGGATCATTGTATTATTTTTCATATATTGATACTTTCAGAGTGGAAAAATTTTGAGGAATTACCTTGCAAGGCCATTTTAGTGTTAGGTCCTAGTTTGGAAAACTTGGGTCTCGAACCTTCCAGATCCATTTTGAGGAATCAAACAACATTTTTGGGGGTCACAAATTTCCTAGCAACAACTTAGACCCCGTGACACTATTCTACACATTAAGACATTTCCAATGGTGCAAACATTGCATCAATCAGAGCTCGTATGTAAAAGTTATGACTCTCACAAATTGACCTACCATGTTGACCACCATGGTATGAGAGGATGCCACGTCAACCCTCATTACTCATGCATATGGGGCTAGTCATGTATGGAATTCCAACCAGATTCTAAAAGGTCCAAAAACTTAGCACAATTGAGGGTTGAGGAAGTCAAAACCATACCCCTAGATGGCTATCGGGATATGTTATATACTCGTCCACTAGGAGGAGAGGGGGTTTCATTCTTCAGCATTGTATTTTGTTCCATGGTTGACAAGAGAACCTAAGAGTGGTATTGTCAAAGTAAAATAGAGAAGGAGAGATTTTGTGGAATCCATACAGGTCACAGTGTCGAAGGTAACTCTACAGAGAGTRCCTCTTTCTTTGTACTTGCAATTGAAGAAAAGAGAGCATAGCAATCTCACCTTCTAGTTGGGTTTTCTCCCGTATTGGGTTTCTGAGGTCATATCTTGTGTTTATTTTGGATGGTGTGCATGTATTTATTTCTGTTATCTATTTTTAACATTTTGGTTGTTTCATAAATTTCAAATAGAAAACCAGTAATTAAAGAATGTAAGATGTAACGGAAATTAACCTTCACAATAAAGATTTCAGTATTTTATTAGATTTGTTGTGATGAACTATCCAATGGAATATCCATGACATTTTACATATCACTTGAAATTGATTCTCTTCCTAAGAAGATCCCTTTTCTTCTTTTGTCCCTGACTAGTGTTGCAACATTCAACATGTTTGCATCAATAACACACTTTGCACTTCATATACTAGTTAGGGACTCGACCAATTTACATGGGTCACATTTGATTAGCTTAAAGGAGGAGAATAAACATGCCAAATATATAATTTTTTATGAGATCATTTTTATACCAGAAAAATATGTTAACACAAATTCATGCTCAACTTCATAAAGCTTTCCCTGAAAATTCATATGTTCATTTTGGAGGGAGGTCAATTATATTGATCAATGATTTCAAACAACTTCCTTGAGTTATGGACAAACTTGTATATTATCTGAAGGTCTTGTGAGAGAAATATGGAACTTATTAAAAACTATTGTGACTCTTGATACAATGTTCATGTTGTTGATGCTTGTGGTAGCATCAGACAAGTATTTCCGCACAAGTCTATGTGTCTAGACGTGTGGAAATCGTCCAAAGCCTTTTACTCTTGAATTTATTTTAGTTAAAGGAATTATTAAAGTAAATTGTTTTTATTAATTATTTATGTAATTAGTTAATTGAGTTATTTAAAGAAAATGCTAAAAGTACTTAGCATGTAATCCTAGCATGCAATCTCTACATGCAATCTAAATCTCAAGTGAGATTAGAAATAGATTATAACTCACGATTATAAAAGCAAGGCTAGGGTGAAGGAGAAGACACACTTGATACTTGATACTTGAGATTCTTGAGAGTGGAGGATTTACTTTCGAGAGCACTGGATCACAAATGATTGTGATTCAAGATATTGGATAGGTGGAGAAGGAATTCCATGTAGAGATCAGGTCAAGGAGAGGATAGAACAAATGCAACGCAGGTGGGTTTCAGACAAAGGAAGCCACAGGGAAGTGTTGTGTCGTATAGAGATTTTCATACATGTATGCATGTCACAGTGGAGACAATCACATGTTGGAGATTTGCAAATTCGAGCAGTCATTCTCTACAAGAAAGTACAATAAGACCCATCTATACCATTACAAGAAGCCCCAAGAAGAAGTTAAATACCTAGGAAGAGAAGTCGGCCCCACAAGAAATTAATAATAAAATTGAAGACCCGAAAATAAGAAGTCGGCCCCAAAATGGTGCCCAAATTAGTATAGATATAGGACTGGCTCATTTCATTTTGACAGTCAAACAACTCCTTCTACAGTGCGCACAAGGCAGTTGCAACTACAGTTTTGGCAGTTTCACTATTTATGGGTTACTTGTTATCTTGGAGAGTGTGCCACACTTGGAGAAGCTCTTGGTTGGTTATTCTTGGTCATATTATTGGGGAGCTAGGTCTTGGTGATGCTAGCCTTGGGAAGGATCTTCTCTGTATGGTATTTTGGCTATTGATGGTGATGTGATGGTAATATCTTGGACTCAATTCTTCTAGAGAAAGGTTGTTGGGTTTTCTCCCAAGTTTGGGTTTCCCTGGATAAACTCTTGTGTTCTTGTGTTGTGTTCTTGTGTCTACTGTGCATGGTTAATATTTATAGATCTTTTTATTTCCATTGCATTGTTATAGTTGATATTTTCAGTGTATAGTTATTCTATGATAATTGTTGTATGAAGTGAATCTTGTTATTAATCATAAGGAAATAACTGTCAAGAGTTGAGAATCATAGAAAACACCAACATAGTATCAGAGCTAGTTGAAATATTGCCACTGCATAGTTGCAGTTGCAGTTTCTAGTTGCAGTTGTAGTTGTAGTTGCAGTTGCTAGTTACAGTTGCAGTTGTCAGTCACCAATTGCAGTTTCCAATTCCCAAATTCCCGTTGTGCAAACCTTGAGATTAGAACAAAAGCTAGATGGTGCTACAAATTTCAGAGGTACGCATTTGTATATAACTTATATCATGAGGGTGTTTGCAGGATATGTACACATGGAAAAAAGACATTTGTCCAAGCAATGACAAAGGGATCCTAGATCTAGTGCACTCAGAGGAAGCTCAAGAGTTGGAGGCAACAATGATGATGTATACTACAATATATGACAACTCGAAATCAAATGGAACAACAACAAGAAGACTCCATCTTTGCATATCAAGTTTGATATTTTATTGTTGCATCCTAAGTAAATGTTGTAAATTGGGACAACATTATTTAGATATCTATTACTGCTAAGTACTTTTGCTATCAAATGTTTCGAATATTGTTAGTACAATGGTCATTGTCTAAATGTTCATTGTTTAGTAATAATGATGCACTTATTTACAAGATGAAATTGATATCTTCTAGGAGATGTTCTTGGTTGTTGTCTTTGTCCTGGGCAGGTTACTATGGAGGTCACAACACTAGAAAAGTGTTTCTCTTGTCTTTTGTTCTTATTTTGTTCCAGGCGGGTCGTAGGTGATAGCTCTGAGAAGGAGCTATAGTGACAGTTGAAAGAGGCAACAAATTAGATGGTCTCTAGTTTGAGACATGGAGTAGGCTATCCAGACATAGAGTTGTATACATGACAATATACATCCATAAACCGAAGGTGAAGAAGACAAAGTTAGAACCTTCTGAAAAGAAGGATACTTTTGTGGGATACAAAGTGTTTCACATGGAAATTGATGAGGAGGAATAGGTGGCTCCACCAGTGGTGAGTTAGACAACCCCACCTAGTACCAGTTTAAAGGAAGCTAGAGTTCAGAGGGAGTCAACCCTTAAAATCCAGTAGGAAGGAGCAAGCTCCGGGGAAATTTTATTGGAGATTAGACTTCAAAAGATGGAGAGAGAGAAGATGGCTCCAAATATTGTACAAACTCAGAGGGAGTCATGTTTCATAGGGATCGTGATACTCCAGAATCAATGGATACTTGATGAACTTGGTTTTAACCAAGAATGTACAGAGTGAGCCTGATCTCAGAGAGTCAATTGGCTCAAGAGAGAGTTGATTATTCATAGGGAGTCCCACCCCAGATTCAGGTGCGAAAGAGACAGATCCCAGGACTGAAAAACAAGTGTCATGAGTTGAGGAGGCAAGACAAAAGCTTTAGAGGAAAGAGGCTTCTAGGAGATGTGATATTGCTACAATGACAGAGGAGGCAGTCAGTGAGGAGAAATGGGTATGGATTTTGTCTCAGTCATAGAGGGAGAAACCAATGAGGCATACTAGACAGTAGGATTTACTTCAGTGATAGAAGGAGTTAGCCTCAGAGTTTGAGATGAAGAATATTGGTCAGATGTACTCTTGGGATTAGAGGTGTCACGAGATTAGATGAGATCTTCCTCATTCAGGGTATACTGATGAGGTTCGATATGATGGACTGCAAGTCCATGACTACACCTATGATGACAAATATGAAGAATTTGAGTGATTCTACTTCAGATTCAGATTTGGTGGATCCCATGATGTATAGGCAGTTGATTGGATCCTTGATGTACTTGGTTAACACCATGTCGGATATTTGCTTTGTGGTGAGCACATTGAGCCAGTATTTGGTTAAAGCCAAAGAAGTTCCAGTGGGTGGTAGTGAAGCATGATACAATTGGATATGGTTTGTCTCATGCGATGAAGTGAGGCTGCAGAGATATACAAATTCTTATTGAGCATCTAGTGAAGTAGATAGATTGAGCATCGTAGGGTGCTTCTTTAGCTTGGAATCAGTTACGATTTCCAGGATAAGATGGAAGCAAGATTGTGTATCACTCAGTACAACAGAGATGGATTATGTCACGTACAATGTCATAAGTCGTGAAGTGGTGCAACTTTAGAATCTTGTTGCAGGAATTCATCCGAGACATGCTACAGAAGGGAGCAGCGAAGCTCCAGTACTTATCCACAAATGAGTAGATTACATATATCTCCCAAAGTGTCCATGTTGATTTGACTGAGGAGGATGATACACAGGATTAGCCATGCTGATTTGGCTAGTGATGAGCATTGATGTTTTAACATCGGGCATACGTTCTTCCATATTTTTCATGCACGGGGCTATGTTGGTGATGATATGACCAAGGGATAATGATTCATTCACTCAAGAGGCTCTGCTAGTGGTGAATAGCCCAGGTATGTTGATGTTCTCTAGGTTCAAGCATGCATTCTTCCTAGATTGGTCATGCACAGGGCTATGCTAGTTTTGATATTACCAAAGGAGAATGATTCACTCATCCACGGGGCTTTGCTAGTGGTGAATGGCCTAGATAAGCATCAAGAATACATTATCCTAAATTGGTCTTGCACAGGGCTATGCTAGTGATGATATGACCAAGGGTAATGATTCATTCACTCACGAGGTTCTACAAGTGGTGAATGGCCTAGGTGTAGTCCTTCTCATGTCAAGGAGTGGATGGACTCGAGATGGAATGCATGTGCGGAGATGGCACATCAGCATGGCTCATGAGGACAACCTTTCTATGACAAAAGAAATCCAAGTATGCAGAATGCCTACCTCGTTGAGAGGGAGTGTTGGATATTTACAACTTTGGGCAGTCATTCTCCACAATAAAGTACAAGAAGACCCATTCTATTCCATTAAAAGAAGCCCCAGGAAGAAGTTGAATACCTAGGAAGAGAAGTCGGCCCCACGGGAAATTAATAATAAAATTGACGACTCAGAAATAAGAATTCGACCCCAAACTAGAGCCCATATCAGTAGAAATACAGGATTGGCTCATTTTATTTTGACAGTACGACAACTCCTTCTTCAATGCATGCAAGGCAGTTGCAGCTGCAGTTTTGCCAGTTTTGTTATTTCGGAGTTACTTGTTATCTTGCAGAGTGCACCACACTTGGAAAAGATCTTGCTTTCTTATTCTTGGTCATATTATTGAGGATCTAGGTCTTGGTGATGCTAGCCTTGGGAAGGATCTTCTATGTATGGTATTTTGGCTATTGATGGTGATGTAGTAGTAATATCTTGGACTTAATTCTTCTAGAGAAAGTTTGTTGGGTTTTCTCCCAAGTGTGGGTTTCCTAGGATAAACTCTTATGTTCTTGTGTTGTGTTCTTATGTCTACTATGCATGGTTAATATTTCTAGATCTTTTTCTTTTCATTGCATTGTTATAGTTGAGATTTTCAGTGTATAGTTGTTCTATGATAATTGTTGTATGAAAGTGAATCGTGTTATTAATCATAAGGCAATAACTTTCAAGAGATGAGAATCATATAAAACATCAACATCGTGTACATATGCAGGTCATAAGAAGGTGAATCATGTACACCTCGAAAAACGTGCAGTTCTAGTTCGTACAACAGGTCAGACTTTTCCAAGTTTGTCTACAGTTGTATCTCTCTCAGTGGACCATTATCCCTATTACGGGAGCCCTGATTTGAACATAATAAAATCATTCTTAGCACTAGTTTTCCCTCTAGGGTTTTTCCAGGGGTATCTACACAAAAATATCGGTGTTTAAGTGTGCTTGAGTTTTGGTTTCCTTGTTTATGCTTTTGCTACATAATTCATTGATTACTCAAATGTGCTTTTAGTAGATAAAGAGATTTATTTTGAGCTAACTATTGGATGTTGGGTTGAAGTGTTAAAATCAACATGGTATCAGAGCAGGTGCTCTAAAGGGAAACAAGATCTCAGATTCATAATAGATACATAACCAACAGGCGGAAATCAAAGGACGAATTTCAGGGAAACAATCATATTGAGGAAAAACTAAGTTTTTGTAGGTTTACTGAGGTCTGCATGTGTCACAGAAAGCACATTCGCATATATATGCGGATTGGTTTGAATACAGACACGTATACATGGGTTGTAGTGGTAATAGTCGTGTTCATAAGTGGGTTGCAATGGTGACAATCACATACATATGCAGGTCGCAATAGTGATATTTTTGTACAAGTTCATACATGTCAGTACATGAGTAGTTTTCAACAACAAGTTATTTCTAGGGAAGTTTATCAAGTCTCAGGAATGGCAACAACACCGTTGAGATTTGAAGATAGATTGGATGGAACATCCAACTTCCTATATTGGAAAGAAAGAGTAACTTTGGCGTTGAAGGAGTATGAACTTTTGGAGTTAGTGGATAAGGTAGTTACTCCATCGACAAATCCAACAACTTTAGAAGCTCACAACAAGAAGGAGATCAAATCACAAAGGGTCCTCCTAGGTTATGTGAAGAATCATCTAATCCCTCACCTAACCGAGAAGAAGACGACCAAAGAGATGTTTGATTCCTTGGTAAGTTTATTCCAAAGCAAGAACATGAATATGAAGATGGTCTTAAGGAATAAACTCATATCAATGAAAATATCTAGATATGATAATGTTACCAGCTATCTCATGAGGAGCACACATGTGCATGATCAACTTGCATCGATAGGGGAGAAAACAGAGGAGGTAGAGCTCGTGAATATGGCATTGAATGATTTTTCCAAGTCATGGGAACCATTTGTCAAGGGAGTCCTCGCTAGGAAAAATATCCCATATTGGCAGAGACTTTGGGATGATTGCATCCAAGAAGAGACTTAGGAGGAGTCTAAAAGTGACAAGCAGGAAGATGAAGAGGAGGAGAACCTGGCCCTTGTTAGTAAGACAAGGAAGGGAAAACAAAAGGGTTCTAGCAAGTAGGGTAACAGTGAGGAGTAAACCTCATAGCATGGAAAGAAAGACTTGAGTAAAATCAAGTGCTTCATGTGCCACGATTTTGGGAACTATGCATATTGTCCTGAGAAGAAGAGGCAAGGGAAGACGAAGACAACAACATTAGCAGAGACACATCTATATGAGTTTGCAATGAAGTTTGAGAATGAATTCTCAATGTTTTCATGCCTCTCTAGTAGCACCAACTCAAAGAGTGTTTGGTACTTGGACAGTGGGACTTCTCGTCACATGATGGGGACACATGAGGTGTTCACCAATTGGTCAGATATAGATTCAGATCCGTGTGTGGATATTGGCACACTTTCCAAGTGTGGTATAGAGGGAGTTGGGATAGTGAGGTTCCAAATGGAGTCAAGAGGATTTCTGGAGGTGGCAGATGTGTTGTATGTACCAAAACTGAAGAAAAATTGCTCTCAGTTTCAGTTTTGGAGGACAGGGGTGTTGTCATTACTTTTCATAGAGGGAAGTACTCATATGTGCAGAGGGAGGTATCCCTGAAACAATAGTCAACATTGGTGTCAGAGAGAGTAGGTTATACAGGTTGCAGGGCTAGCCTATAAGAGGATCCAATGGGATCTTGGATCATGGATTGATGTCAGTGAGAGAGGAGGAGGAGGAGGAGGCTCTGAAAGGTGAGCAACCTAAGGATGTGCAGAGTTCACGGACTTCCATTGTGAGGAGTGAACCTTGAGATGGGAAGAGGGAGTTAGTCCCTTTTAGTCTTTTCAAGAGACTGAGTTGGTACGAGAAGACATTGATGGATGCTCAGGAGTAGGAAGCTTCTAGGAGCACATTGAGGGAGAGCAGACCTTCAATGAAGTTTCCAAAACTCGTGGCATTGCTATGTAGTGTCATCAATTCCAAGACTTCTAGTATTTAGGGAGTAGTTGACCAACAGGGTTAGAGGGATGTTAGTAAGTAGGATGATGTGTGCAACATTGTGCCAAGATCGAAGGGATAACTAGTTCCAGGTGACTCTTCGAGAAATACCTTCCTCGCTAAGAGGGAGTGTTGATGCTTATGGTAGCATCAAACATGTATTTCTGCACAGGTCTACATGTCTGCGCGTGTGGAAATCGTCCAAAGCCTTCTACTCTTGAATTTACTTTAATTAAAGGAATTATTAAAGTAAATTGTTTTTATTAATTATTTATGTAATTAGTTAATCGAGTTATTTAAGGAACATGCTAAAAGTACTTTGCATGTAATCTTAGCATGCAATCTTCGCATGCAATCTAAATCTCAAGTGAGATGATAAATATATTATAACTCACGATTATAAAAGTAAGGCTAGGGTGAAGGAGAAGACACACTTGATACTTGATACTTGAGATTCTTGAGATTAGAGGATTTACTTTCAAGAGGACTAGATCACGAAGAACTGTGATTCAAGATCATGGATAAGTGGAGAAGGACTTCCATCTAGAGATCAAGTCAAGGAGAAGAGATAACATAGGCATCGTAGGTGGGTTTCAGTTAGAGGAAGCCACACATAAGTGTTGTGTCATATAGAGCTTTCTGTATAGGTTTTCCGTACATATATGTGGGTCACAATGGAAACAGTCATGTACATATGCAGGTCATAAGAAGGTGAATCATGTACACCTTGAAAATCATGTAGCTCCGGTTTGTACAACAAATCAGACTTTGTAAGGTTTGTTTGCACTTGTATTTCTCTTAGTGGGCCATTATCCATGTTACAGGAGCCCTGATTTTAGCATAATAAAATCCTTTTCAACATCGGTTTTCCCTCCAGACTTTTTCCAAGAGTATCTACCCAAAAATATTGGTGTTTATGTGTGCCTGATTTTTGGTTACCTTGCTTATGCTTCTGCTGCATATTTCGTTGATTACTCAACTGTGCTTTTAGTAGATAAAACGATTTTATTTTGAGCTAATTGTCAAGTGTTGGGTTGAAGTGTTAAAATCAACACATGCAAGATGGAGAAAGCTGGTATTAGAAGTGTTTTTGTTAATTTCTATTGAATGTTGAAGATGCAATTCTAGTTGTAGAAGACTAAAATTTCTAATGACTCGTACCCATGCTTCTTTGGATGACTCCACAAATGATTCATTTGATAGGGCCATACATTTGTTTGCAACAAATGATGACATCCACAATAACAATAATCATTTTTTGAAATCCCTATGTTTCCCTACTCCATTTATTGTTGTTGCAAGAGTAAGAAGTGACTCTTCTATTAAAGAAGAATAGGGAAAGTTGGATGTTGAATTGGTTATTTCAGACGGAGCTAGGGTGATGCTTACTTTGAACTTACAAACCCATGCAAGACTTGTCAATGGTGCTCTTGGAATCATTGAACAAGTTGTGTATAATCTTAGAAGTTTACCCTATATAACATCCCACGTATGTTTTAGTAAGATTTTATAACTATGTGGGTATTCCATGGCATGAAGTATTCCATTGGACTATTCCCATTACACCTATTCAAAGGGGTAAACCAATACATCTTCCATTAAGACTTGCTTGAGGACTAACAAGCCATACATGTCGAGGATTGCCAGTAGAGAAAGAAATATCATGAATTAGAGGTTTGAATGGTCTTCAATTTCAACCTCCTTTCTCACATGATTGAAAATATAGTTTTGACATCGTTTTCCACAATTGAAACTAGTCTAGATCCATATTAGCCCAAGATCTATCAAGCATCGAGAGAGATCAAATCCCTTGAGATTCAAACATTTCCTCAATTTTTTGTACTCTAAAAAAAAGTTTACACTTAAAAAGATTTGATCTCAAGATTACTATATACTTAAGGTTTAAGGTATGATTCAAATGTCACAACCCTTTTCCCGTATTGCACCATATAAATGAAATATCTCTAATTATATCATGTTTTCTTATGAAGTTTTGCATTGATTGATATATTTGCCTATGAGAATTGGTATAAAACCTCACAGTATTGCCTCTTAAGTAGCTGGAATAAGGTAGAATCATAACTCCTTTGTTGTTGTTAAAGATGTCTTCACACCGGATGAGCCTTGGGTTTCCTCTTAAACCGTTGTCAAAGTTGAGTTTTTAAAGCAATTATTCATTTAGATAACTCCTTTTCAAGGTGTCTACAGACATTGCCCTTACAGAGATGTCCATTAAAATGAATACACAGGATGCACTTGATTATTCAGCTTAATCCAATGGACAGACAAACAAGAGATTATCACAGGATGCACTTAATTATTCAGCTTAATCCAATTGACAGACAAACAAGAGATTATAAAAAATGCAAAATAGAAGCTACTACAGATACAAGAAATATCAGAGCCAGGTTTCGATCCTGGGACCTGTGGGTTATGGGCCCACCACGCTTCCGCTGCGCCACTCTGATGGCAGATATTTATAAATTTCCCCCATTTTCTAGAAAACCGATTATTCATTCGTTCACTGCACCACTGTTGTGGAGGATGTGGATTAAAGTCGACTCGTTCGGTGATTATGAAAAGAAAAGAGATGTTAACTAAAGTATTACAAATCCGTTGTCGTCTAGTCCGGTTAGGATACCTGGTTTTCACCCAGGCGACCCGGGTTCAAATCCGGGAAATGGAAATATGTTTTAATTTTGAAAGAATGGGAGTTATGGAGTTGTTGGGCCTCTATCACATTGACGGAATTACTATTCTCCAACTCTCAGCCCAAGAGTCCATCGTTCGTCTTCAAATCCTCAATACATAAAACAAAACTCTGATTTCGAATAAATAAATTAACCCTTCTACCACAAAATATCATTTCGAATATATGTAGACAACTAAATGTCTCCAATAAAATGTGAACTCAAGCAAGAGAGAAATGAATTTTTTATTTAAAGCCATCATGGCCAAGGGAGGAGACACTAGCCTTCACAATCATGGCCAAGGAAGAGACCCAAGCATGGTAACTATAATTGCTAGATAGTAATTTTTTTTCCTTTTAATTACTTGTATGTTTTTTATTATTACTTGTTATCATTTTATATTCTACAATTGTTTTTAAATGAATATATGGATATATTCAACAAAGTTAAGAAAAAAAATTAGAATATATGTTGGTTTTGGTCTTATTATCTGATTTAAGTTTTGGTGGAATATTTTTATCTTATTATTAGTCCTGGGAGAGACTCTCATTCTATACAACTTTGACCGTTAATTAGTTTGCGCTTGATTTTTATTACATCTATTATATCCCTAACTTTATAGCATGGTTTGGAACTTTTCATATTAAATATTTTAATAAAAATTATTTATCTACAATCCTATTCGTTTTAACATTTGAAGTCTTATTGGAGGCTTCACTCGTCCCAATGCAAAGATACATTCACAACCCTAACTTTTACTTATGATTTGAATGATTTGCATTCGAAGTCTTATTGGAGGCTTTCCTCCTCCCAATGCAAAAATACATTCCCAATCCTAACTTTTACTTATGATTTGGATGCTTTGCTTGCAATTTCTTTGCTCTAAGTTTTAACCTAAGTTCTAAGTTTTAAGCTCTGAGTAGACTGCACCCAAATTTCAATGTTTGACAATGTCTGACAAATACGACCACCGTCTCCACCGCCTGGTCTTTCTCCAGGATCAATGTCAATGTCTGAGGAATACAACAATCGTTTGCACC
>JASDQU010100171.1:432619-444639 GCA_032191745.1 Picea mariana
TATATATATATATATATATATATATATATATAATCACAACAATATCATTTAAATTGTTGTGATTATTCACACACACACATATAAGCGTCGGGAGTAGAACTAAAGGCACCAATTGATCACGTGCAACACACGATCTTAAAAAGATGTGGTTTTCTTCCGGCTGCACATGTTCTACATGGTTTTATTTGATAGTTAATGTGTTGTGGCCGGAATGTGTTTGTGACACCTATGGTTATGTGTTGTTGACATTTATGGCCTTTATGCCTCTGCATTAGACCTTTAATGTATTGAGTACAATAATCATTTGTGAATTTTAAAAGATGTAGTTGATTGCTACAAATACCACATAGTGTGTGTGTGTGTGTGTGTGTGTGTGTGTAATAATTTATTTTTAAGGTCACAGCCAAGTCAGACACCAAATTGGTGTATGAGACCCCCTCTACCCAACGACTTTACTGGTAAAGTATACGGAGGTATACATACCCTACCCCCCTCTGGATTTGACAATGTGACCTCTTAGGAGGAAACACATGTTTTTTTTTAACAAGAAAGTGAAATTTATATTAATGTAGCAGTGGTATGACCACTGTGAAAACATCTACATAGTTTAGACATACACCCTGTGCATGGATTCCAAAATTACATATATAGGTGCCATAATATAAAGCCTAGAAATTCCCATTATGTCTTAGCTTCCAAAACTTGGCTACTATGGAGTTAAAAACCTGCATATAGTATATCTGCCAAATAACCAAAAGTGGGCCAGATTCATTAGTGGATAGGAGCATAATTACACCTGTTGTTTCAGGTTTGAGGGTCCTTCGTTCAACGGAGCCTTCACCCCTGCTTCATTCTGGAGGGTCATCCTGGCGGCTTGAAGCTCCAACTTTTCCACCCTAGAATCCAATTCCGCGATTCTGCCATTGACCTGTTGCGTCGTGTATGTGAGGGCCTCTATAGCTTCCTCTCTGAGTTGAATTAGATCTTCCTCAAGAATCTCGAACCTTCTTCCACCTTCCCCATCTAGCCAGAGAATAAATCCTCTATATGCGTTGAGATTCCGCTTCAGGTCACAAATTTCTTGTTCCAGTAAGGGAGGGGGATTGGGAGGAGCAACAGACTCAGAGCTAGAGGCGATTGAGCGGGCTGGGGAAAAAACTAACAGAGTTTGAAGGGAAAGGGACCAAGTGTAAAGAGTCGAGCAAGACATGCATTCACCCAAGGGAGATAAGGTTGAGTTGCAGGCTTCTTCCGCTCTTGATTTATCTACAGCACAAGCGTGCGACGCCATGATTCGGAGGGACCTCGCTTGAGTGCCTTGCGAGAGGGAGATGGTATCAGTACATTTATGCCTAAGGGGCGTGAGGGAAGTCTCATGCAGGGATGAGTGGAGTGATGCAAACTGGAGGGAGAAGTACTAGAGCGCGGGGGAAGCGATGGATCGGTGTGACAGAGAGGTGTTACCACAGATCGAGACGCAGGGAGGAGAATCGTCTGGATGCCACTTGTCTCGAGGTCTCCAACTAACCGCCTGCCATAGACCGTTAAGGAAAAGGGGCGAAGGAAAGGGTCCCATTGAAAGATAGTTGATCCTTGCTCAAGAGGGTGGTGGCTTTAGTTGACTGATCTGCTTCTCCATTTAATTGCCGGAGCACATGGAAAAAATCAATCTTTCGGAAGGATTTAGAGAGTCATTGGATTTTCTTAAGGAGTTGCCGAAGTTTCATTTGGTTTGGTAACAAGTTGGTGACCATGGCTTGGATTAGGATCCAAGAACATCCTATCACCATGATTTCATTGATGCTTATCTCACAGGATTAGGTGAGTCCTTGCCAAAGACTCAAAGCTTTTGCCATGTTATTGGTTTCTTCCCCTAATCCCAAGGAATAGACCAATTCTCAGATTTCATCGGGGTCATAGAGAACCCCTCCCCCTCCTACCACCCCTGGATTTCCTTTCAAAGCTCCATCAAATAAAAATATGTGATTGTGTTGAGCGTGCCTCCATTCAATGAAATCTGCTTGCTCCTTACACAATTCCTAGGATTCGTAGAGATGCTTGGGGGAAGGGGGGTGGGGGGGGTTAGATCTGGAGCTAGACTATGAATCCAAGCTTCTTTAGAAGGGGAGAGAGGATGATTATTGGAGTTTGACCAAAGGAAGGAGAGGCAGTCTCCCAAGAGAGATTTTTATTTGACAGAAACATGGGTAGAGGTGGAGGACTGATTTTTGAAAATTCAGGCGTTTCTTTCGAGCCAAATTTTCCAAAGAATAAATTTAGGGAGGGTCAGCCAAAAACACTTAATCTGATCTTTGGACTTGAGCGGAAAGAGACATAAGGAGGTCTAGTTACTTAGCAGCGAAAGGATATCTGGAGGGATTTGGATAGTCGGGGCCCACCCTAACAGGATTGAGCTCCAAACTTCTTTTGCGAAAGGATAGTTAAGGAGCAGATGGTCAGTTGAGTCTTTGTGGGAGTAGCATAGAGGGCATCTCGAGGGACCTTCCCAGCCTTTCCTCCTAAGATTATCACCCGTTGAGATACTATTATGTGCTAAGGTCCAAATGAAGAATTCCACTTTAGGAAGACTTTTGACTTGCTAGATTTCTTTCCAAAGTACCATATTTCTTGGAGCCTAGGGCGTTGTAGAGAGGATTTTGTAACCTACTGCTATTGAATAGTCCCCTGACCGGCATCCCCATCCTCGTTGGTCCATGATTCTTTTGAACATTGGGGATTTCCCTTGAAGCAAATAAATCAGAAGCTCTTTTTCGCAATGCAGCTAGGGGAGGCAATCAGGGAAGACCCAACTCGCCCAGTCTTTGGATTCGTCGCTTTGCCAATGGGAAATATCCCAAAGGGTACTAATATTTTGAGCATTTAGGGAGGATTTAAGGAGAGCCGTACCTGGTATAGTATCGATCAGGGGGTCACCCATTATGGAGTCTTCCCAGATTTGGATTTGCTTCCCATTGCCTGGAATCCAAGTGAGTGCAGGGGCGAAGAAATTATGTGCTTTTCAGAAGACAAAGAAGATCAGAGAGACAAGAGTGGTTTTAGGTGGTGCGTCTAGACATCAGAGCCTCGAGCTAGTAAAATATTTCTTCTAGATATTTGTTTTGCACCAAGAGCGCCTCCCCAACACAACATTCCAAAGCAGTTTCGCTCCTAGGACCAAATTTTGGATGTGCGGATCACAGAGCTGAAGACCACCTTCAGGGATCGACTGAGAAATTTTCCCCCAGCTAACCAGAGGGAGTTTGTTGTTGTTGTTTTTTCCTCCTTTCCATAGAAAGCGACGCAACAAGGCTTCAATTTTAGTGATAATGCCTCTTGGAGCCAACATAATTGAACATTGATAAATATGGATGCTTGATAGGACAGATTTGATAAGGACTAGCTTACATGTTGGATTTAACCATCTTGAGCCCCAAGTGTTTATTCTAGCTTTGACTTTGTCAACTAGGGGTGCCCAGCAAGAGGATTTGGCGGATGCTTTAAAAATGGGGACTCCTAAGTACTTGAAGGAGTCCCATTGAGTTTTGCCCGTTATTCCTAGAATTTAGGTGATGTCAGTCATCTCCCTCAGGGTACAATTCCAGCCATAGATTTGACTCTTCCTGTAGTTGATTTTGTTTCCTGAGATGGATTGGTATTTGTCTACCTCAAATTTGAATTTCCTGGCTGAGTGGTTGTTTGCGCTTCTAAGGAGGATGGTGTCATCAGCGAATTGAGCATGATTGATATCTTTGACCCCTTTGGCTATGCACAGTCCCATTATCTCTTGGAGATGTTGACTATGGTCCAGTTAGAATCTCATCATCGATGCCTAAATGACATAGAGGAGTGGGGAGAGGGGGAAACCTTGTCGTAGACCTCGAGAAGCTTGGAAGAAGCCAGCTGCTCGGTCATTGACCAGAGGTGCTATCCAAGGTCTTCCAATGCAAGCTTGTGTCCACTTGACAAAGGAGTGGTCAAACCCAAGCCATTGCATTACCTGAAATAGAAATCTATGTCTTACCCTGTCAAAGGCATTTGCAAGATCCAGTTTGATTATCATACATTTTTCTTTCCAAGTTTGGCTTGAGTGAATGGCCTCCTAGACAAGGATTATGTTGTCACTGATGTTTCTTCCCTTGATGAAGCCACCTTGATTTTCCAGAATGATTGTAGGCAAAATGTTTTTGAGCCAGTTGGCCATGATTTTTGTGATAATTTTGTAGCTAATGTTGCAAAGGGAGATTGGTCTAAATTGATTGAAGGAAGTGGCTCCTTTTTCCTTTGGGATGAGGACTAGGAAAGCGAAGTTGGTGCTTCCTCCAATTTTGTTGCAAGATTGTGATTTTTGAATCATTCTATGGAGGTCATTCTTAATAATTTTCCAGCAGACTTTGATGAACCGGGTTGTAAAGTCATTTGGACCTAGGGCTTTGTGAGGATCCATATTGTCTACAGCTTTCTTGATTTCTTTTTTAGATATCGGCACTGTGAAAGCTGAGTTGTCTTCCATGGAGACCCTTTTGGGAATCAAGTTTAGGACATCACAGGTGGAATCTTCTGGGGAAGGGATCTCTTCTGTATAGATATCCCTGAAGTGTATATGGGAAACTTGTTTATTTTCTTCAAAGTTGGAGAGGGTTTGTTCTTGGGTGCAGATTTCCTTGATAGAGTTGAATTGCTTTCGTCCTTCTGCCTGTTTGCGGAAGAAACTTGTGTTTTTATTCCCCGCTTGGAGCCAAAGGCTTCTAGATTTCTGTTGCCAATAATCCTCCTCTTGAAGGCAAGCCCGATGGAGATTCTTGCGCAACTGGTGTTATGTTTCCAAAGAGAATGGGTCTATTGGGGAAGAGATCTGCTTGGATTTGATGTTGTTCTAGGACATGTTGCGCTTCCAGCCACTGATGGAGGGGGGATTTTGAGAGATTTGTCCCAGGATTTAAAAGCCGCTTTAAGTTTCCTTAGCTACTCTTCCCAGATGAAGAAGGTAGAGCCCATGATTTCATCTTTCTAGACTGAGGAGACAAGATCTAGAAACCCTTCATGTTGAATCCAAGAGGGGCTAAATCGGAAAGGGATGGGGCCCAGGTTGCAGTCTTGCGAGATTGCTAATAGGATAGGTTTGTGGTTCGAGGCATTAAAAGGAACAATGGAGGAATCAAGATTAATCCCAAGAAGAAGGAGGGAGTGTTGAGCTAGAAATCTATCAAGCCGAGCTGGGATATGTCCCGGGCCTATTCTTCTATTGGACCAAGTGAACAGTCCTTTGGGAGGCTTAATGTCTTCCAGGTCCCAATCCAATATTATGTCATCAATAGTTTCCTGGAGGGGGTCTTTGATAGGGGTCCCCCCTTTTTTTTCCTGGGTATTTAGGGTGAGATTCAGGTCCCCCGCTAGAATTGTATTCTCAGGTCAGTGTAGCTACAGGTAATCTTGAATAGAATTCCAACAATCTCTTTTTTCTGCAAGAAGAACTAGGACATAAATGTTGAAGAGACTTACCTTAAGGCCCATGTCTTTATGGCAAAGATTTGTGAAAATCTAGTGTGGACAAGTGAGGGAGTGAATTAGTTTGAGATTGTTGGGATTCCAGAGATTGCCTAGTCTGCCTGAGGCACCTTGGGAGCTTACAACTATTCCTTTGCCTAAATTCCAGAATGAATTTCTGGTCTGGAAGAATCGTTGTTCTTCCAACTTGGTCTCCTGGACTAAGAGGACGTCTGGGGTGGCTATGCACATTAAATATTTCATTGCTTCATCTTTTTGTTTGCTCCCAAGACCCCTACAGTTCCAAGAGATGGCCTTCATTACTTACCTTTGGTGGTGGTGGTCGTTCCTTTATGGAACTTCCCTTGTTGCCTCATTTTTCTTGGGTTGATCATCCCATCCAGGGTTGATTGTCCTCCCTGCAACTTGTCTTTGTAAGTTTCTATTTCTCTACATTTATTTGTTGATTTTCTTCCTCTCTTTGAAGTTTTCTTAGTGCTTTGTATTGGATCTATTTCCCCTTCCTCTTCTTCCAACAGGTCTTCCTTTGATCCTTGGTCTTCCTGGACTACTTCTTGGGAGAGGACCACGTTGGATGTTGGGGTAGGTTTTGCTCTTTCATTTTCTGGGGAGAGCGGGGTGATGGGTGGAACAGTTTCAAGGATGTTTCCCTCAAATTATGGTTCTTCCAAGGCGGAGAATCTGTTACCAGGTTCAAGTTGCTTTTTTTTTACGGAGCTTCCTTTCTGGGTGAGGGGGGGTTTGGGTTTTTCCCCTCTCGACACGGGTCAGATTTAGGGTTTTCCTTATGTCTTTTGGGTTGCTGCTATCCATCTTCTGGGTATTTTTCTTGCTTGGATTGAGGAATTTTTGGGTAGTTCGTTTGGAAATTCGCATAATCGTGGCAATGTCTGCATTTAAATGGAAATTGTTCATAGTCTAGCTTCTGGAAGTGTTGTGAATTACCTATAGTCAATTTTATTAATTCCGATAGACCATCTTCTAAGTCACCT
This sequence comes from Picea mariana, assembly GCA_032191745.1. Lineage (NCBI taxonomy): Eukaryota > Viridiplantae > Streptophyta > Pinopsida > Pinales > Pinaceae > Picea > Picea mariana. The sequence continues at coordinate 439,117 of JASDQU010100171.1, forward strand.
TCAACATAAATACAGACACAAGAATATTGATCTTTGGGGTTTGCTTTGTCAATGTACTTGCCTAGCCCATTGCCAATGGTCTGTAGCGAGGTAGACCAGCAGTGGATCGGGATATTAGGGAGCCTGGCCCACACCAGAATTGCCTTAGGTACATCCAAATCAGGGTCAAATTCAGGGGTCCAACAATTTAGATACAGTCCTTGGGGCCCCATGAAGTACAACCCATTTCTGAAGATCAGATCGTGATCGTCTCTAGAGATGAATTCGAATAGAAAAAACTGTCCCACCAAGGCTTCTGGATCTAGTTCTTCTGGATCTTCTCGATCTAGTTTTCGGTAGTGCGAGGTGAGGGCCAGAGCCTGAAAAACTGTCCCACCAAGGCTCGATCTGCCAAAGACACAGCGATCTGCATTGGTTGATCTGGGGGTAGGGCGATTAATGGAATTTCATCCAGCCTTTTGACAAATTTTGGGGGTGGATCGGGGGCAGGCTTCTTGCCTTCGGCTATGAGCAAGTGTTTGAAGGCAGCTGCATCAGGGAGAGGCAGTGGCTCGTTGCCCCTTTTAGGGCTCATGGGGTTCGAGGCCAAAATCAGACCTAGCTAGGGCAAGACAAATGGTTTTCAGCTCTGTTTAGGAGGAAACACATGTTACAATAATAAGGTTGAACGATTATGAAATAGATCCTAAAAAATGAAGCCATATGAAAATTGTTATCAAATGGACGACTTAGATATTCATAGAATTTACATGTTTGAAACATTGTTATTTGAAAAACAAAAAAAAAAATTATTTCAACAATGCATGATTATGAAAGAGATCGTAAAAAATGAAGCCATATGAAAATTGTTATCAAACGCCTTTAGAATTTACCCAACAAGACGACTTAGATATTGATAGAATTTACATGTTTCAAACATAATTTCTTAGATACAATGCCAATACCTATAGTGGTGGATGGTCGCAGGTGACACATGCTTCCAATAACCATATACTTTCAATTTTAAAAGTTTATTTTCTTTATGATAAGCCTTAACAATAAAAGCATTGTCAAATTATTCTCTACATAAACCTAATCATACTTCTCATAGATTCCAAAACAAGGATAAAAACACCTCAAGATAAAGAAAGGTCATTGTAACTCCATAGAGACAACTAAGCTTTCTTTCAAGGAAATGTGTTAAAATACTTCATAAACAATCAATAGAAGTTGACACAATCGACTAAGCATCTTAAGAGCCAGTTGGATAACCATTGGATGAAATCGACACAATCGACTCACTAGCTTAAGAGCCAGTTGGATAGCCACCAAATGAAATATTATTTAGTGAATTGACCATATACATAATAAAAAAGATATATTTACAACAATAAAATAAAAATTAAAAATGTACATGAGTCATTGTACTGAGCCACATGTTCTTGGTGACCATATACATAATAATTAAATATATTTATAACATAAAATAAAAAATGCACAGATGTTGATTGTATTAAAATCAACGTTAAAATGTACACGCGTTGATTATATTGAGCCAAGGGTTTCTGGTTATGTGGATTATGGCTAGGCTTTCCCTTTTTAAGAATAGAACATGCCTATGGTCAAATCTGTTGGACTTGAATTACAGTTGAGTCTCCAAAACTGAAGACCACAACTATGGTTTTGTCTTCCACCCAAAATGTGTAGAAAATCATAATTCTGATATGGATAGGAGGCAGTGATTGGTAGAGCGTTTTAAGGTTTTGGTTTAGATGTTTGAACAAGAGAAGGAGCATATGAGTACCTTCACAGATTTGTTACATTGGCCCATGTGGAGTCATGGTGGGCGATGTCCTCCTAGTCATTTCCTTGAATCTTTGTCGGTTCAACAACAACCATTTCGACTCATACGCATCCAACAACATCGTCATCGTGCCCTCTCTTGACTTGTCATGCTTGACCCGCTCTGACCTGTTGAATCTAGTCCTATGATAGTAGTGTGTGTTATCTCCTCTTGGTTTGAGTCCCATGCCATAGGTGTTTTCAACTTTCACAAGAAAGACATAGCCTAGGGGTATCCAAAAATAGAATGTCATGGTGTTACTTATATATTCAAACGTGGTGGTATCACATAATGACTAGTTCAATTCTAGTGCATTCTCTTTGTCCCCGAGATGGAAATTGGTATCTCTTCGATATGCCATGGATGATTAGTGGGTGGTGGTTATCCATCCCATGCAGGAGGATTCGTTATCTACACCTATAGAAGAAGAAGAACCTTTTTTTCTTCAGTCAAGCACCTTAGGGAAGATATGTTATTCCATATTTTCATACATACAATATAGGAGAACTACCTAGCATAATATTTTATGGTTGTTTAATTGCCCTATATCGGATGTCATCCAGTGATGGTGTTGTTCTCTAAATAGAGGGTGTGTTGAATGAGGTATTTTATCACCATGCAGCTTCCCTCGGGGGTGCAATTTAAGAGGAAGCCCAGGAGTTGTTTCAAAAAATCAAGGTAAGAATTCCTTGAGGCAAGTTTTTTTTGGCATCCTTGGAAATTTTGACTTGTAAGCCTGCAAATTAGTAAAAAACAATTAGGCTTAGACTAGCTTATTTTATCACAAATTTCATATATAGGCGATAAGACCTGCACTTCATAGAAATATCCAACGTACTGGTTTCAGTTTGATGGAATGCCATGTTTTTTCAAATATGGGTTTGATACCTTTGGAGGGTTACTGGTCGAATCAATAGAAAGTATAAGAGAAGTGCATGTTGTTCTATTTGAGAGAAGGTAGGGTTGGATATTTTCTCTCATTAGGTTAACTTTATATGAAATATTAGTGTTAAATGTTTCTCTTTGAAAAGGAATTGTATGCTAAAGAAAAAATAATGTTTTATTGGATTCTCATTAGGAGGTTCCCAGACCTGAATTTCTCCCCTGGGATCAATCATGAATCATCTGAGGCATTTCTTAGAGGATGGTTTGATCCAAGAGAGAAATAACCTATACCTGGGCGAAGGCCATAAAAATGAATTAAAAAGTAAAAAGTAAAGTATCTGTTTCGAGACGACCAAAGAAGGTTTGGTTATGCCCATATCTATTGGGAAGTATCGTGACCCCTCATACAGGTTAAGAATATATCAATGCTCTGCCCTCATGCTTGACTTGGCTAAGTTTGGGAGGCTTAGGAACTTAAAGATACGAATTCCGTGAGTCTCTACTTATTCAACGATCTTAAAGAACTTAAAAACCAATCTCTTTGAAAGATTTTTTTTTTATGTCTAAATTTGTTATCTAATCTCTAATTTTATTTTTTTCTATAAAAATGGGAGGTGTTGACGTGAGAAAACATACCTTTTAAAGATGGGCAGGTCACTTATTTACATTTGTATGGAAATAATGGTTGGGTATCCCCAAGAATGACCCAAACTTGAAGAAGGAATCACACCATCTAATGATGGAAAATTGTATGGCAACAATGGCTAGGTCGCCTCAAGCATGATCTGAACTTGAAGAAGGAAACACACAAACTCAAAGGAAGCACACCAATTGATGATGGATGGAAGGAAACACCGAATTTAATGGTGGATGGAAAGAAAGGACTTGAAGAAGGAAACACACCGACTGATGATGGAGGAAACACACCAGCTCAAAAGAAACACACTAGTTGATGATGGATGGAAAGAAGGGACAGTGATAAGAAAATGGAGTTACAAAGCATAAAATAAAGATGCAAAGCATAAAATTTAGTTCACATCACAAGAATAAGAGAAATGGGGACGTGGAGGAGGAAGAAGAGAAACAAGGAGGGTGTTAGCGATATTTCTTGTAAGGGGGTTAGAATGCAAAGGAATGGGTTGAAACCCACTTATCCTAAGTTTGGAAGGCTTACGCGCCTATGGTAAGCTACAAGCAAGTTTGGGCGGCAGAAATTCGTGCGCCCAGATCTACGGTGCATATAGGATTCTGGCCCCTCCTGCCTTTCTACCTTTAAGCGGAGGGGGGGGGGTCCGGAATCGAAGGCGCATCTCTTCGACGGTCCTGATTGGAGTGCCTGGATCAACGACGCTCAAGGCTATTCCGGACCCCTCCTGCCTTTCTACCTTTAAGCCAAGGGGGGGTGGGGTCCAGAATCGGACGCGCAACTTCCCAACGGCCGAGATCCAAGCGCCCGGATCAACGGCACTCGCGTGATCCCATCCTCCTCAGCTGCTCTATGTTTAACCAACGTGGGCCCTTCCCTCGTTATGTCATCTTCTGGAGCTACCTTTCCCCTTGCTGCCATGTGTCATCTGTCCTTCTCCACTCTTTAGTCCAGGTGGTCCCTCCCCCATCTCACCATCCACTCACCACCTGCCATGTGTCCCTCTCTCGTCCACGTCAACCTCCCATTAAAATGTGCCCAATACATCTCATCTCCTACTTCCTCTGCCATGTGTCTCCCCCACAACCTCCCTCATCCCTCATCACTTCTTACTTCACCCCCGTGGTTTTGGCTCCATCACTCCTTTTATGCGCCCCATGTTTCGCGCTGGCCTCCACGCCTATGCATCAGATCACTTAGCTAAGCCAGGTGGCAGCGCGAAGGGCTTTCCATGTCTCAAAGGTGCCGAGTTGGTCGGGCCTTCCTCAATCCCAACGAAGCAGTTATTGAGGTAGTTGGTGGTGGTTAGACATCGCCTCCGCCATAATGGGAAAGTCCGGTGATGAATTAAAGGCACGTCGATTCACCCACAGGGCTGTCAGGAGTCCGATTGCATCCGCCGTTGGTGCACGATTATTCAAAGATTGCAGGCGCATATTGTCAGAATCCATGCAGACGCAAAGTTTTAATGCAACATCTCGGTTCTGTTGATGTTGTTGTTTTGAGTATATGTAGGCATTTTCGCCATTTTTTGCAGGGATCGATGGTAGAGCGAAGCTCCCGACTGTAAAATTTCAATGACCATTCTAGTTCTGGGGTTATGCATCCGTGTTTGAGATTTCTTGTTTTATGACAAACAGTTTTCCTGCTCCGTCTCTGTTTTCGTCTTATACCAGAGAGTTCATGATCGATTGATTCGCATGGGTTGTTGCAGTGATACCATGATAAAAGATTTATTGTTGCATTATTGTATTTTCTGGTTTTTTGCATTTGGATGTAAGAGGCCCTTGCCTTTGGATGCTTTCTCTCACAGTCTGTTAGAAACCCGATGCTTATAACAGATCCCTGCACTCTTCTTATACAAGTCTTTCAACTGCTCACCCTTATTACAACTCACTATTTGAATTTTATCTAAGACCTCACTCGCCCATGCATGCCTGGCCTAGTTTCGGAGATGAGATAATGTTGTCCTGAGTTTGCCTCCATTTGATCGTCCTTTACAAACAAATCCTGACATTAAATTGATGGGTGTTGGGCTCTACTCCTGAAAGCAATCCAGGAGTGACTTCCGACGCTAACATTTCTGGCGCCGTTGCCGGGGACAAAGTTAAATATTTTCCCCGGGATTGAACGACAATGATCAACTGATTCTGAAGGTGCATCAGATATC
>JASDQU010100172.1:9382-26965 GCA_032191745.1 Picea mariana
TATATATATATATATATATATATATATTATTTGCATCATTGTCATAAGGGTACTTGCAGGAGGAAGGAACCATTGGTTGAATCATGGACCCAAAGAAGTCTCATTGCATTCAGAAGAACAACACATTGGAAGTGAAGACTCCAGGTTTGATTGTTTTAATTATCATGCCTATAACCTACATTTCTAAGGTTTCTACATTACAAGTAGGTGTTGTAGCTATGACAACAATCCTTAAAATGTTTTGATTCTAGAGATGTACTTGTGAATCTCCACTAGGAGATATTCTTGTCTTTTTTCCTTTCGTTTGCTTTCTTGTTCTAGGCAGGTTAACAACAAAGGAAGATGTTTATCCTTCATACTTCAGAAGGAGTCAAACTAATTGAGAAAGAGAGGCATTATCTTCTTCCTCTTCAGCAGTCTAGAGGGAGATAATCATTGATACAGTTGATCCAGTTGATATTACCAGAGACTTTGCAATAGGCCATAAAAGTCCTGTCTGGGATTGACAAACTTTGCAAGAGGCAGAAAGACATGCAGCTGATGGAAGTGTCGAGAAATACAAAAAAAGACTTGCAGTCAAAGGATACTCACAAGCAGAGGGAGTGAACTATGATGAGACATATTGATCTAGTAGCTCGATGCACTCCCATCTATACTACCATCCATGAGTTGGAAACTACATCAGATAGATGGATTCTGGATGAGTTTGGGTTTCAGCAACAATGTTGCTAAACTAAAACTATATTACTACATTTGTGATGAAAGCTTGATTTTGATGACTTATTCAGGAAGTCGTGTTGTTGGATACAAGTAAGCTTTGACTTATTATTTCGAGATGAAGGATATGAGTATGATACACCACTTCTTGGTGTTAGCACTAGGAGTCACCTTTAGATTGCATGGAAGGCAATCCCAGTACCCATCAGGTTTATAAGTGAATGTAAAGGTGTTTAAAGGGTCAAATGGAAAAGTACTCAAATGATAATGTTCTAAGAATTGGAGAAGAAGGAACGGATGAAGGGGGGGTTAGCACTAGGAGTCCCCTTCAGATTGCATGGAAGGCAAGCCCAGTACCCATCAGGTTTATAAGTGAAAGTAAAGGTGTTTAAAGGGTCAAATGGAAAAGGACTCAAATGATAATGTTCTAACTCAGATAACAAGGCTAGCATGCACCATCAATCAAGGTCTTGGCTAAATTCAATTAGTAGTTTGGGAGTAAGTATGAATAGAGGGAAGACTTGAATAGGAGAAGTGTAGGGACTACTGTAAACATCAAGTCTACAAAAGTCTAAGGAAGAAAGTTTCTTAACACAAGATCTTCTTGAACTGAGAAACTAAGGAAGCTAAATAAACATCATGATAACATAATGATCAAACATCCATCATAACATCACCACAATCATTCATGTGAATCATTCAAATCATGAACATTTAGCATCAGAAGCAAATAAGATGAAAGAGAAGATGATTTCTATTAGTCAAAATGTCTTAAGTCCAGTACATCACTAGATCACAGTTACTTCATCAAAATATTACAGCCTAAGGGAGCCTTGCTCAACCATCCCAACCTACTAAAGAAAATGATCTATATATTTATAACAGAAGGGAGGTAACAGATGGAGGTATGAGCTGGCCTCCTTCCCTTGAAAAATTCTAAACCTTTATTTGATTTAACAACTTATCTAACCACCTATGCTATAAAACAGGAAAATGTTGGTGACTAATCCAACTGAACTTCAAACTAATTTAATTTTCTTTTGCTGCGCAACTCCTTGTTTGCCATGTGTCCTTCAAAGTATGGGGTTGTCTTCATGATTCCAGATGTTGTTTCTACATCCTTCTCCATCATCAATTAATCCAAAAGTTGTTAGCTTGGTCCTCCTAGATCCCTAGTGTTTGTTGGCAGCTTCCTTGGGTAGTGAATCTGGGTAGCGCACTACAATGAGAAAAGGTAGCGCCTATAGGTAGCGCCACTGTGCTGCATATGTGTGCAAACTTTTTCCCTCTGTGAAATATTCGGTAGCGCCTGTAGGTAGCATCACTATGTTGTGTATATGTACAGACTCTGATCTTTGTGCAATATTAGGTAGCGCCACTGTGTTGCGCATGTATGGAAATTATGTTCTCTGCTAAATATTAGGTAGCGCCACTTACGTTGCGTTTGTGTGCCAACTCTGTTCTCTGCCCAATATCAGGTAGTGCCACTTACGCTGCATCTGTGTACAGGTTTGGGTAGCATTGCCAAAAACGCAGTGCCTTCAGTATTGAACATGAGTAGAGAAATTTGTGTTCTTTCATGATGACAAAACCATTTTACTTAGGTGCCTTGACCGTACAATAGGTAGTGCCTTTTACCACTGGGTGAAGCTAGTACTTAGAAAAAACTCAAAATCCAGATAGCTAAATGCTTAGAAGCCTATATAGATGTCAAAGATAATATTTGCATATCAGTTAACCCTCCCAAAAAGGAACCATCCTCAAAAATGGAGCTTACCTTTTACCAGCTAATTTGTCATTTTGACACTTAACCTCACACTCTTACTAGTAGAAAGAAGATCTTCAATTGACACAACAGTATTCTTCTTCTTAGCATTGATAGGCTTCTTCAGTGTAGTTGTGCTCTCCTTAGATGTTTGTTTGTCATCCTCAATGGAAAATTCAACCAACACCTGTAAATTTATTTGGGCTACCTCATCTTGAAAGTGCTTCAGCTCTGCCTTTAATTTCTTGTTCTGAGACTGAAAGCCTATGTTCTGTCTATAAAGATTCTTTAGCTGTCTATGAAGGGATTGGGCCCTTATTGCTGAAAACCTTGCCAAGTCAAGGGTGTGATTGTAGCCATCTATAAGCTCTGTCATCTTGGCTCTGTCAGACATGGCTTCCTTTTTCAATTGAGCCACTTCCTTTCTTGAATCTTTAAGTTGTCTGATAAGTCTCTTGAAGGTCTGACTGCTAGGAGGAGCAGTGTTATGCACAGTCTCAAGAGGTTTTTTCTCAATCTCCTCTTCCACCTGCATGGGAAGTGTCTTGTCCACCTCATCAGGTTTCTTGGTGGATTTGCTTTTACCTTTCTTCCTCTGCACAAGAGTTTCTTCATTTCTTATCACAGGCTTCTCAAATTCTTTCACAGAGGTTTCATATTTTCTCTCCAAAGGTCTTTTAGTACCTTTACCTTTCCCTTTCTGTACAAAGGCTTCTTGTTTTTCTTCCAAAGAATTTTCTATGCTTTTTCCCTTCTTCTTTTGAATAGGGGTTTCTGGTAAGGACTGATCTTTGAAAACCTCCTTAGGAATTGATGACCTTGTGAAAGGTATTTTACCCTTGATTTCGACTGCTAGAGGAGAAGAGGGAAAGAGAATCTCCTTCCCTCTCTTAGATGTATCTTTGGTAGAAGAAGGAACCTCTTCTAACCCTGGTGGAGGAGGTGGTGAAAAATCTCTGTGTGGAGAAGGACACACTTCCTCCTCAGCTTCTATCACCTGCTTGTTGATCTCTGAAACTTGAACAGGGGCTCTGTCCTTTCTCTTCCTACTGGTCCCTACTTTAGTAGCACTGGTGGGTGACAAAGGACTTGCCTTCTGTGATTGAGGAGTTGGTGCTAGATCCAACTTGAAATGAGAGGTAACAACAAAATGCTCCCATGAAATCTCTTTCTTACCCAATTCCTTAGAGACTAGCATTCTAATTAATCCAGAGTGGAAAAGGATAGAATCCACATCTTTATATTTGGCTTGTATTTTGTCTGACATCTTACCCATACTCCTCAACAAGTAATAGGGAATATTCATCTCAACCTTACCAGTAAAATGTAGCAACAGCCTTATATGGTACTAGTACAATGTATTAAATCTCCCTTCACAAGTAAAATATCTTTGTATGATCTTCAATAATCTATCAAATTGTTCAATCAATTGACTCCTTGGCATACTTTTGGACAAATCATTGGCTTGATATTCAGGTTTAAAAAGATCTTTTGCATAGGCTAAACACAAAGCCATGGCTTTGAACCACTTTTCACCTGTAATGGGGATCCCTATTGCAACTGAGATAGAGGCTTCAGTCACCTCAAACTCCAAATCCCCAACCTTGGTTTTCCTGCCATCAAACTGTAATGAAAATTGTCTTGCTACCTCTAGATGGCCTCTCTGCATGTTTTGACAAAAAGAGAGGCACCCTACTCTTTGAAAGGCCTCTCTTGCCATGGGCTCTGTATCAAAAAGATGCATGTCCACCAGTTTTGTCCTAACCACCTTGCCACCTTTGTGTGTCTTCCTCGATTAAGGAGTCTCCATGGCTTAGAATGAGGGATTTTAAGAGGCTTAAGGGATGGTAATGACCAGGAAGGCTTTGAATTGGGCTTCAAATATATAAGGCTGACCCTTTTAGACAGACTGATGCTAGTAAGCCAAGCTCGACTTTAGGAATTATACCCTTAGGCTTGTACAGATATTCTGGAGTGTAAACAGTGAGGGGCAATCCAAAATTGGCTCTTTGCAATGAGTAAAAAACGATAAACTCCAATGATGAAAGGAAGCAAGGGAGGAAGAGAGAGTTTAAGCAGCACCTCTGGGTAGCGCAACGCATACACATAGGATAGGCTATTTACACGGCATGCGATTTCAATGGCTAAGTCAGGAAGCAATAAACTGATTTAGACACAGGAAATGAAGATACAGATCTAAAAAATAAAGAAGACAAGCCTATCATGCAAAGATGAGTCACTTACGACTGTGCAAACTTGGAAAACCAAAACCCGAGCGCAAATTTCTTGTGAAAATTAATATGCAGAGGGGGGAGAAACGGGATACATGTGGAGTAGACACATGTTGGAATCTTCAACGAAATCTCAGGATGAGATTGTGAAAATTTCGGCCCTCGAACCCACTTCATTCTCAAACTTGGTTGCCTTGTTGTCACCTGATCAGAACTTGTGAGTTTGCGTAGTGCATCACTGTCGAGCCTTTCAAAATTATAAATCGTTACCAGGTCTCATAAATTCAAGATATGGAAAGCATATTTAACTAACTGCTAGCATTGAAAACAAGGGACATGACATCAGTCGTGGCAATCATGACTTGAGCTGGGAGTATGATGAACTGGATAGGCGCTATGGAACTACCTGATGAGTAGGCAGCGTTTCCAATTCAAAAAATGATTAGATAGGTAAGCAAGGACGATGAGGCATGCTTATGAGGTCATGAGTGAGGGGAGAGGTGTGTCACATCAGTCTAATCATGGGAGGGATCGACCTAGAGACAAGTCATGAAAGGGACCAAAAAATAAACCATGAGCTAAAATGGTTCAAGGATCAAAAACCAATTTGAGGATCAAACTAGAGCTAAGACTCAAAACTTTAATCATCTAAGGGGTCCTACCAAACATAAACTAATAAGGGTATGAAACTTTAAAATAAAATTAAAATCTAAGACTTAAAAGGAATGAAAACAAACTAAAAGACCCAAGGCAATTTAGTGTGATAACACTTGAGATGAGAAGTATGACAGAGGACCGATGAAATTTTTCCTGAGTCAAGGAAAATATACATTGGGAATATTAAAGAAGTTTAGTATGACATAATGAAAATCCACGATGATGGATTTGAAGAAAATGAATGATGATGATTCAGATGAGATTGATCCACAGTTGATTGGATCATTGTTGTATTTGATTAACACCAGACCTGATTCATGTTATCCAGTGAATGTGCTTAGTCAATCCATGAGTCAACCGAGACAAACTCACTGGAAAGCAGTAAAGCATGTATTGAGATATATACGAGGCACAATTGGATATGGCATGAGATATGCCTCCAGTGTGAACTTGAGTTTGAAAGATATGCCGATACATATTGTGCAGAGAGTACAGTGGACCGAAAGAGAACATTTGGTTGTTGTTTTACCGTGAAGGTTGTCATGGTTTCCCAATGTAGCAGGAAACAAAGCTTCATGGCCTTGAATACCACAGAAGCAGAGTATATATCATTGATTATGTGAAGCAGTGCGGCTTCATAAAATTCTGACAGATGTACTTGATCATGAGATGGATTCTATGATTATAACCAGAGTTGTGTCAAGCTCTTTGAGAAACTTATGTTTCATGATATATTCAAAACATGTTGAGATAAAATATCATTTTCATAGACATGATGTAGAGGAAAGAAGTACACGTGTTGTACCTTCCTACACATGAACAGATTGCAGACACCTTCACCAAACTGACTTGGTGAAGAATACATCTCTAGTTGAGAGGGAGTGTTGATGACTACATCCAAGACAAAGTTCGAGTACTTATGTGCGAGACTTGGCATGATAGAGAATGTCTCCCTAGCTGAGAGGGAGTGTTGATTATTACAGCTACGTTAGACATCCTCCATGACACAAACTGATTGAGTCGACCTGAGAGAGAGCCCATGAGTTGGGTGTGTGGTTCCTATCTGAGACAGAACTGGAACGTAGCGATGGCCTCCTCCTTACAGAGAGTTGAGAAGAAATCCAGATGATTCTCCGGTGTAACACAGTGAGAAAGGAGATATGTTGAGTTGGACATGCCTGTGGCTAAGCACAATGTGAACGTGTGAATTCCCATGAGCTAGGTGCATCATTATGAGACAGAGATGAAAACGATGTATTAGCCTCCTCTAAGCAGAGAGTTGAGATGATGAACTCCAAATGACTCTCCTGTGTAATGCAGTGGGAAAGAATATCTGTTGAGTTGGACGTGCCTGTGGATGAGCACAGGTGAACGTGATCCTAGTGGTTGAGCACTAGTGAGTGTGGTTCTCCTGTGAGACGCAGTGAGATAGTGATGTGGACATCCCTGTGGATATGCCCCTAGTGGCTGAGAACTAGTGGGTATATGAGATCCCTTGATATATTGTTCAAGAGTCATACTTACCTGTAACCCTATTTGTAATGTAAAGGGTACAGGTCGACCAAACCTTAATGTAAAAGATAATTAATATGGTAGTTATTAATTATATTTCGAGTTATTGAGGTCGACCCTATTGTGCCAATAGGGACATCGTTTGATGTGACAAGTCTTATATAAATAAAAGTGAATCCCCATTGAGAAAACACACTTATCATTCTGTCATTTCATGATTTCAGAAGTTGTGGTCTGAAATTATGAGAATTACAACACCCTCCCTCTTGTGTGCTAGGTTTGGTGATGGTGTGGGAGGTCTTTCTCTTGAGGAATATAGTAAAGGATTGGCTAGTTTTTCTTCCCTTGTTGAGAAGGGTTTCTAGGGATAATTCTTGTGTTCTTGTGCATGGTTATTCTTCTTGTGATCTTGGTTTGTTGCAGTAGTTATGGTTCAAGTAATAGTTAAACAGAAAATTTAAAGAGAATACATGAACTATAGCTCATTAAAAATCCAACAGATATGAGGAAGTATATCATCCAAATTCTAAATCTAAGTTTGAAGACATTTTTTGTTTTGAGGTAAAATTCTGAAAACTTGTTTCAAGATTGATCCTTGAGGTGACTTTTTGAGTGTGTGCTATAAGTGAATCATATTCAAGCTCTAGTGAGGAGACTAAACTTGCATCTAGTGATGTGCAAGGTTTCAAGCCCTTGTCACTATGCGAGAAGAGAGGAAAGCAACTTTAGCCACCTCAAAAGAAGTCAAGGAATGAAAGCAAGAACAACGAGGAGTTCTTCTCTATATCAACTTTCTCAGGAGGACCGAAAGCAAGATTGAGCATGATTGTAGACTAAAGTAAGTTTGTGATACATTCCTTATTTTGATCATTACTCTGTAGTAGCTTGCATTTTATAATGAAGGGTATTATCCCTAGTGTGGGAGCCCTCATGACTTGGACCATTATCCCTGGTGCGGGAGTCCAAATTTTCTTGGTTGGTTGTTATCCTAGTACAAGAGGCCATTTTGGGTGTAATCCCTACGGGAGGCCATCTTGGTTATTATCCTAGTACAGGAGGCCAGATTTCTTATTTCATTATTGAAGGGCCATGATCCCTAGTACGAGAGTCCAATTATTCTTGGTTGGTTATTATCCTAGTACAGAAGGCCATTTTGATTGTTATCCCTACGGGAGGTCATCTTGGTTATTATCCTAGTACATGAGGCCAACAAAGTACTGTAGAGGCAGTGGAGGACTTGAGAAGACATGGGATGTCTCCAAGTTAGCAAAACCGGAAAAGGAAGATGACTATCCTTCAGACTTCAGAGGGAGTCAAAAATATTTGAGAAGAAGGAAGAAACGGTACCTTCTCCCCCTTCAGCAGTTCAGAGGGAGACAATTATTGATCCAATTGATCCAGTTGATCCTNAGAGACATGGTAGTAGGCCGAGAGAAGCCTACATGGGTTCGACAGACTCTGCTAGAGGCAGAGGGACATGCAACTCCTCGTGATACATTCCGAGAGAGCAAGAGACCACAGATATTTTCGAGCTATGTTCCAACTATGAGCCACATCATTGATAGTGAACCTTCTTGGCATGGAGAAGCAGTAGGACAATAGTTTTGGAAAGATTCCATGATCGAAGAGTATCAGTCCATCTTGAAGAATGATGTGTGGGATATTGTTCCGAGACCGAAAGGGAAGTCTGTAGTGACTTCCAAGTGGATCTATAAGATCAAAAATGTAGTTGTTGGAAGTGTCAAGAAGTACAAAGCGAGATTTGTGGCTAGAAGATTCTCTCAAGTGGAGGGAATAGATTATGAGGAGACATTTTCTCCTATTTCTCGATATCCATCCGTACAATTATTTCTCTTGTTGCATCCATGGGTTGGAGACTACATCTGATGAATGTAAAGACAAGCCTTTCTCAATGGTGAGATTGAGGAATAATTTTACATTGAGCAATTAGATGGATTTGTGACACATGAGAAGCCTCATGTATGCAGGTTGAAGAAAGCCCTGTTTGGACTAAAATAGGCACCTCGTGCATGGTATGAGAATATTGATGGATACTTGATGAGTTTGGGGTTCAACAAGAGTGTTGTTGATCTAAACCTATACTACAACATTGTTGGTGACGAGTGCCTGATTTCGGTGCTATATGTGATAACATATTCCTCGCCAATTCAGAAAGCCTTATTGTTGAATGCAAGTGTGCATTAGCTTATGGATTCCAAATGAAGGACCTTGGTATGATGCACTACTTCTTGGATTAGAAGTGTGGCGAGAGGACTAATGAGATCCTCCTGTGTCAGGAAAAATACATAGTTGAGATATTGAAGAGATTCGGTATGACAGACTGCAATTACATGCCTACACCGATGGTGATGAATTTGAAGAAGATGAACGAGGCTTCTTTTGAGTCAAGTGAGATTGATCAACATCTTTACAGATAGTTGATTGGATCATTGATGTATCTGGTTAACACCAGACCTGATATATGTTATGCAGTGAGTGCACTCACTTAGTTTATGAGTCAGCCGAGACAGACACACTAATAGCACGGAAGCATGTGTTGAGGTATCTACGAGGCACGGTTGGTTATGGCATGAGATATGCCTCAAGTGTAGACATGAGATTGCAGGGATATGTCGATGCAGATTGGGTAGGGAGCACAGTGGACCAGAAGAATACCTTCGGTTGTTGTTTTACTTTGGGATCTGCCATGGTTTCCTGGTACAACAGGAAACAGACTCCTGTGGTTTTGAGTACCGCAGAAGCAGAGTAGATTGCATTATGTCTGGTAGTATGTGAAGCAGTGTGGCTTTGCAAGCTCCTTGCAGACTTATTTAGTCATGAGATGGATTCCATCGTTATCCATTGTGATAACCAAAGTTGTGTGAAGCTCTCTGGGAATCATGTGTTTCACGATAAATCGAAACACATTGAGATCAAATACCATTATATCATAGATATGGTGCAGAGGAAAGCACTACATGTGCAGTACCTTTCTACACACGAGCAAGTTGCAAATGTCTTCACCAAACCGCTTCCCAACACGAAGTTCGAGTACTTTTGTGAGAGACTTGGCGTGGTAGAGAATGCTTCCCTAGTTGAGAGGGAATGTTGTTGATTGCAGCTTCATGAGACATTCTCCAGGTCATTCTCCTCTGGACTGAGTTGAGACGATTGTTGAGGAAAATATATGAAATTACCTTAATCAAATATTTCTTGATCTTGCTTGGCTAATGCAAGATAGTCGATAATGTTACCCTATGTTTATAGCCTCAAAAAGTGTTTCCCAATCCACAAGTATTAATTACAAGGGGTAGGCTAGTTTTTTTAATAAAAAGATTGTTGCAAAAATATAACATTTTTATACCATTTTCTGAATAATACAGATGCAAAAAGTAAATGTGGAGACAAAAACAAAAATACCAAGTCACATAACAACACAGGTGAGACAGAATAACAATCGCTTATTTCATTCCAAGAAATCAAAAGAATTGTTCTCTTTACAAAAATCCCTGAGGGAGTTTGGACCAAAGTCAAACTTAGATATCCCCGATGAAAACCATACAAAAGAACTCTGACAGGTAGTAAAAATTGAACTTTAAAATCTGGATCAGCTTGCCACAGATTGTTGTCCACTCAACTCTGCACAATATGCTTTATCAATAATGAAATTTAATTCATAAACAGACAAGTCTACACAAACTATCAAAGATAGATCAACACCTCTAAAAAAAAGTGTCTGAATGATGTAATACAGCTTTGAATCTTGTTGTCTACAATAGGACCCTGCTGTCATAAAAGAGAATTAGGCTTTTAATGAATTGAAAAATGAATGAAAACTGAACTATCTCAATAAAACTCAAGAGCAAACCTTAGTATGTTTTCTCATTCTATTCTCCATTTTTCTTCTTTCTCATTTGGATTTTATACATTCCAAATTAGTTGAAGTAGTTCAACCACTTCATTTAGTTAAGTTAACAAAAACTCAACTAACTTTTAGTTTCGGGGAAGAATTAATAATAATAATAATAATAATAAGGGTCTTTTAATAAATAATAACTAGTAGGTGGGATCCCTTGTAACTCCCTTTAATTTATTTAGCAAAAATAAACATAACTAGAAAATAAATCAGACACATCCCTCCTTGTGGCTCCCATAATCATCTTCATAATTTGAAAATTAAATATCAATGATATTTCAAATCATATCCAAACATATAATATCCAAAAATAGTATGTTGTCCAAAACCTTCAGCAATCCACTGTCCTCAATAAAACAATAATAAAGTAAAATAAAAAATTGTATTTGTCACTTTGAGAGGCAATTTTCCCTTTGTTGTTGTTATCCCCTTTTGACTTCTCTGAATTAGCCTTAGGCTGTGTAGAGCCTTGAGGCTTGATCTCACTGATGACATGAGAAAATCCATCTCTCAAGTGCATGCGGGATGAAACAGATTTGGTTGAATCACTTGAGGGAGAGGAGGGGGTAGCAACAGTTTTTCCTTTATCATGCATATGGTGGGCTTCGGTTTTGAGTATTTTGCGTGCATGGGAGGACTGTACAAGTGAGTGTGCAGGGGCAATCTGGACATTTGGGTTAGCATGTGGAGGAGGAGTGGGTAGAGACAAATTTGGCTAGCCACGATGTTGGGAGACTGTTGGGTGAACAATCTCCTGCCATCCATCATTCTCGGAAACTTCAGGTTGCAATGAAACATGAGGGGGCATAGGGATACCAGGGACATGTTGGGGTTGAAAGGGAGGCCTCTCTGGTCTAGGTTGGACTACCCCTTGTCCAATCCAATTGAAAAATCCAGCTTGGAAGAGATGGTTTAACTCTTGAGGATTTGCATCGAAATGTATTAAGAATCTTGGCCTTCTAGGCCCTCTGTTCCAATTCCCTATGCCCTTGTTATTTCGGCCTGAATTCCTCTACTGAAGAAGCTCATCCTGTATGCAGCGCTTATTAGCAACTAGCTTCTTAAACAAACCATACATGACAATCTCTTAATATGAAACACATTTTGGCTCAGCAATCACATCAGACCCATGCAATCCAATCCATAAAATTCATCTAATAATTGTCAATGAGCAGGGGGTGAATTAGGGTTCTGGGATATCTGAGGGGATTGCATTGAACAAAAAGTGGAAAAAATGAAAGGGAGTAAGAACACGATTACTGCTCAACAATTCATTAAACAGTCGATTGTGCAACAATAACAAAACATATCAGTTGTGATCCATCTCTGTTTTATTTCTTAATCAGTGTAATACATAGTTTTAATTTAATTTTAAGAACAAGGCGGGCAAAATGAATCTGGGATTGTGAGGGGATTTGTAATGAGCGAAAAAATGAGAAAATGAAAGGGAATCAGATGGATATTGTTCTTAAAATAAATTAAATAAATCAACTATCATAACGTTGTTCAACTTTTAATCCACAAAACATCCAATTCAAGACCAAAACATTCATTGTTTCTCAACTTCATCAAACTGCTTGTTGTCTCCATAATAATTAAATTTCCCAAAAAACCTCAATCTATAACAGTCTATCCATTATAACTTGTATAAACATTTCCATTCAACAATATTGTATATTATAACGTCGATGTCTTCCTTTTTTAAATAAACAGAACATGCAGAGCTAATGTCTTCCTTTTTAAAATAAACAGAACATGCACAACAATATGCTCAACATTTGTCCCTGATAATCAATAATGCACCACGATAAAAATTCAGCAGTCATTGTTCATCAAATTACAATCGGGCCCGATTTAAATGTACACAGGTGTTGATTGTTCTTCAATCATACCAATCGACAAAATCTTGAATTGATAACAACAGTCAACCCAAACCTAAACCTCTAGCTTGATCTTTGCATATATAACTTCCCTTTTAAACAATTGGTAGTATGCACGATGATTCCAATATAAATATATCATATATGAAGCAAACATAACTAAATTGTCACACATACACCCTTTTAACTTGCCAGAACCCTGATCGGGCTTAGTAAAATTCACACAGGTGTCTTCTTATGCAATCAAGACCACGCTGGATAAAACACAATGATCGAAACCATAACAAATAGAAAGACAGTCCTCGACTGTATGCAACCATTCATTTCCTTGTTTTATTTGTTTAACCAATTTCATCACAGAAGGACCTCACAGAGATTCGACCAAAAGGAATGGGTTTATAACGAGAGAGCATGTCTCCTTAAAATTCCACAATTATTAATTGATAACCCGACACTTGACAAACCTCAGAATGTGCCCGAGGAGAGCAGAGACAGTCAGAGTCTAAGTCGGCTCTGTCAAAAATCAAATGAAGGGAGGCAACACAAGAATGTTTTTCCTTTTAAACAAAAACACAAAGAGCTAGCGGTCTTCCAATACTTATATCCATTTCACCATCGATTACACCCACATGCCAAAAAAAAAATTTGAAAACAAAACAACAGTGAGCCACACAGTCCTTCGACTTACTACTCCAAGCCCTTGATGGAACCATAAGTTAATGCCCGAGGAGAGACAAAGGCATTTCAATTAAAACAACCTAGTGCACATAGGTGCGTCTAACACTGGCAGAGAAGAGACGAGGGTTAAATTAACAATGGCGGGTATTCAGACACAACAAGACAATGTCTTTTTACAATCACCCAGGAGGTTAATAACTTTTGCCAACAACAACAATGAGGACACACATTCTTGTGAAAGAACGCCAAGATATAACCTATATCAATTCAATACTCACACAGGCCTGTATTAACGTTCGGGACCAACCAAGACTAGATCTTGGGACGCTTTCAATGAAAAGACAATAAGAACGAGCTATCAACCACAACTCGGGGTTTAAACAAAAGCACACACCAATTGTTGGTAGTTGCTCTGCAATTGGGTAAGGATTACCACAACAACCGAGAGGGAAACAAGTTGACAGATACTGATACACAGAGCGATGGATAAAAACCCTCAACCATCAAACTCAGAGCCTTATTGCCCCACTGTCATTATTATTCCACAGGGACCCATCATAAAAACCACACTGACCGAGTAAACAACCAACGCACAAACTTAATAATACCCATTTCTTTGCTTATAGTTTCCAACATTTTACAATCATCACAGAGAGCTATAACACCATTTTACACACAATCGAAAATCTCAAGAACACAAAGAATCGGAGCAACACTGAGCCACCATTTGGTTCATAAAACAGAGAATACATCATGGATGGAGCGAAAAGAACCATACCTATGGGGAAAACGCTTAAATGACAAGTCGGTCGAGCTTTCCCTTCCAAAAACCTGAAAACGCGAAGCTTCACAACCAACAGAGTGAAATTGCAATAATGGAACAATGCTAGGGTGACGGGCGGTAGGGAAGGTTTGGAGTGACGCGCAGTAAATGCACGTCGCTTCCATTACCTGGCCCCATTCAATTCCAAGTACGAAACAGCCCAATAAGCATAACATCCACCAATAAATCAAACCATATCAACATTGTTATATGCACCTCCATTCGACTTTAATGAAATTTGCATAGTCCATTAATCAACCATAGTATAATAGTTAGGACAAACACTTGTACCCATTAATTCTTTCATTTGAAATTTGTATGTAGTCTTTTATTATAACTCAAGGATTAATACATGGTTTCTTTTCTTTTGTTTGAACTATAGAACCTTTCCATAATTTTCCTTGTTTTGATCATGCTACCATTAAGTATCCCTTGTATATATGTGGCTAAGTAATCAACATAAGAATTAGTAACAAGGTTATAACATAGCAATTGTAAACAACATAATCCTCATACCCATAGAAATTGTCATGTGTTGCAAGTGATTACCAAAAGCATTCCACAATAATGCATTATCCACCTATTACCATGCCAAGTGAAACCAAGACTGCATCATCAAAAATGTAGGACTGTGTAGGTAACATCACAACAGCAGCAAAACATGTGCCATATGTCTATCCTTGTGCCTCTAGTCTATAAGGGGGTCCCACCTACTAGTATTATATTATATCATAATTAAATGATAGCACTTTAGCAATACTTTGCGGGTGGAATTCATCGTTGTGATTTTAATCGTTAACAACGATATGTATGAAAGAGCCCATGTGATGGGTGTGTTGTTCTCCTCTGGACTGAGTTGAGACGATCTTTGAGAGAGCCCATGTGTTGGGTGTGCCCATGTGATGAGTGTGCGTCAAACTCTAGACTAAGTTGTGATGACGTGTGGTCTCTTGTCTACTCCTCTGGACTGAGATGAGATGACTTGAGATGGTCTCCTACCTTGTACTCATATGGACTTAGTTGAATCGGCTTGAGATGGTTCTCCAGATGGTACTCCTATGAACTCAGTTGAGTTAATCTGTTGAGAGTGACGTCCCTGTGGGTGAGCACAGGTGGACGTGTCCCTAGTGGTTGAGCACTAGAGGATGTGTGAGATCCCTTGTTATATTGTGAGAGAGTGAGACTTTGGTAAAACCCTAATTATGTTGTAAAGGGTACAAGTCGGCCCCACCATGCAAAGATAATTAATATTGTGTAATTATTAATTATATTATTAAGTTGTACAGGTCGACCCTATTGTGCCAAGTGCCATGTCTATTCGTTGAGTTAAGTTTTGTATAAATAAGAGATAGATCCCCATTGTGGATCACATCTCTCACTAACTCAATGCATGGTCTGAAATTATGAGGATTGAAGTTTGCACCTTTCTAGGAGCTAGTTTTCTCAGTCTTAGAAGCACCCTCTTGTGTGCTAGGTTTTGGTGGTGGATGGCGGATCTTCTCTTGGCAATATAAGCAAAGGATTGTTGGGTTTTTTCCCTTGGTTGAGAAGGGTTTTCCTAGGATACTTCTTGTGTTCTTGTGCATGGTTATTATTCTTTTGATCTTGGTTTACTACAGCTTGTATTGTTGTTGCAAATGGTTATGGTTTAGTTAATGCTAAATTGAAATAAACGATGTGCATCAGCTTAACCATCAAAGAACTTAACACAAACACGATGAAAATTGAACATATCATCAATTTCTCACAAGAGAAAGAATTTGTTTACTTTTAGAAGGATCGTTTTAAGGACAAAGACATGATTTAAGTGCTCAATATCACCCTTATACCATCATCAAGCAAATTGGAGAGAACGTGTTCAAGATGGACTTCCATCCTGCATTGGCATTCATTTACTCTTCAAGGCGGAGTACTTGAAGCTCTACATACCATCGATGTTGAACAATAATGATGAAGAATCTATCATGCTTTCCCCTAAAGACTTGGTTGTTGAAGTTGGGGCGAATCTAAAAGCAAATACAATGCTAACAATGCAAAGAGAAAGCAATTGATCATGGAGCCTTGAAATTTTAATGGAGCACATTGAAAGGATGGTGGCCCTAATCCAGTGAGCAATACACATTGGTGCATATTCAAGTGAAGTTTCCACAATTAGTAGCACAATAGTTGGGGACCAACAACTCCTAGGCAAAGAGGCTTGATCCCAAATGGAGTTGGAGATGGACTATGTCGATAATTAGAGAAGTCATGCTTATGAGAAGCTAATCATAGCAGAGTGTTAGTATGAACGTACGTGTTACAGTGGTCAACCTTAGCATGCATCAAAGTGACAATCTAGTATTGTGATATGGATGTGCTTATATCTTGTTGTGCACTTTCCAACCTTTTGACCTAAATCAATTGCACTTAAACTATCATGCTACCTAGGCATGCACTTTTGATCACAGCCATGCAATGCAACACAACATAGGCATGCTAACACGGATGGACAACTTAGCAAACAATTACAAGTGGAAGTCATTGAAAGTTGTAACAAGGCATTATCTTCTTGTGTCTCCTTATTTTCCCAACACTTGTACACCGATGTATTGTTAGATAATTAGATATGAATATATAAAATGCAAAACACTTTATTGTCTTGGGTTATATCATTTATACCTCAAATTCTAATTGTTAAAAGGCTCACATTTTAGTTATGCTTATGTCTTAGTCAAGTGATAGATAGTTTTGTTGAAAAGCTTCATGTTATTCATATCATTGGTTTACAGAGTTATTCATTTAATGAAATTATGGGGCTGAAGAATTGCCTTATTTGTTGGGCTAATGTGTGAAAGTTTTGTGAATTCATTTCTATGTATGATTGCTTAAATAATTGCCTTTCTATAATTGAATCACAATGTATTTAAGATTAATATGCACAGTTGTGGATGCATTATTTCTGCACACGAGTTTGGATCAAGTGTAATTTACTTTCTTCCTATGGAAAATAATGAAGTCAACAATCGAATAACATTGTTTAGATTGGATACTCTCCTTTGCATTTTATCATCCTTTAAGAAAAGAAAAGAAAAAATGCATAATCCAAAGGCTAACAACTTTTCAAGATGTGGTTTGAATTTAAAAGTATGAATGTGGCAGGTCCATTGGATGGGCATAGACATTTATAGTGTATGTTATACCAGTCCATGTTCTTCTCCATTGATGTATATATGGTGACATCCTCTATGAAGATCACTTATAGAAAATAATATTGCATTTTTATGATATCTGGTGGATTATTTATCCCCAATAGGAATGCATAATAGGAAATTCAGATCTCAAGTCTTTATTTTATTGATACATGTAGAGGAGATATGCCAATCTCTAGTATAACCAAGTGATCTTGTATTCTAACATTTGAACAT
>JASDQU010100172.1:35922-55748 GCA_032191745.1 Picea mariana
CCCCTCTCAATTGTCTTAGTAATTTCAACAGTGTTTTCAATGAGAACTATTGTTGTTACTTATATTTCCCTCAGTTGTGTTTTTTTTGGGGGGGAGGGGGTACCACTGCTTATCGTACCTACTTTATACAAAGACTATTTAGATTAACAAAGACTATTGATTACCAGAAACTATTGGATTAACAGAGATTGATTATCTTTGTGTGTTTCGTGTCTATTATATTGATCAATTGGCTCATGATGGCTTGTTGTCTAGTTGAATGGTTGAATGGGATTATGATTTTGGATAGCAGTTTTTGCATTAGCTGACTTCCTTAATATTATTTCATTACTTGTGTTTGATCAACGTTGACGGTGATAGTGTTCAAACTTATTTAGGAGTGTTGTTGTATCATGTTTGAATATATTTTTCAGTCAGAATAAATTAAGGGGGGGAATCTGTGTGTTATGTAATTTTTTTCATACAAGTTGAGTTTGCAGGGGGGTGTTGGAACATCGGGTTCCTTGGTAAACCCCATGTTGATCAAAATTTTTGATCAACTATATTTATTGCTCTTGGAAAAACAAAAAAAACTGATATCAGAAGAAAGAAATTTTGAACAATTATTAGGTCATAATGTAGCCCTCGGTCTCAACTTTGTCATGCATTTTTCAGAATCAAAATCCAATTTTGTATGCCCAAGATACTCATGATTTTGTTCAGAAGTCCGACAAAAAGATTGCAAGAAGAACTTCGAAGAATGAATTTTTTTCTAAGTGTTGCGCCTTTCTTCCCCTCTCCTTTTTTAGCTTACATTTCCCTCTCTTTTCTCCTCTCTTCTCATACTTGGTCATTTTAACACTTTCCATCTCCTCCCCATCTCCATACGTAGCCATTTTTCCCCTCTTATCCCTTCGCTTCTCTTTTCATCTCTTAGCCATTTTTTTCATTTTCTCACTACTCTCTTATTCCTTTCACTTCTCATACTTAGCCATTTGTCTACCTCTTATTCCTTACTCTACTCTCCATACTCTTCTCATACTTATCCATTTTTCTACTTTTCATTCTTTACTCTCCTCTCTCTTACTCTCCTCTCCATACTTAACAATTTTTCCCTCTTCCACTCTAGTCTCCATATTCCACACTTAGTTATTTTTCTCTCTTTCATTCCTTACTCTCATTTCCTTACTTAGTCATTTCCATGTTCATGTTCACATTCCCATTTTTTTTATTCACGTTTTCTTTTATTTTTCTTTTCCATTTTCATTTCCATTATTTCATTTTCCATTTTCTTTTTCTTTTTCCCTTTCCCGTTTTCTTTTTATTCTTCTTATTTTCCATTTTTTTCTATTTCTCTTTCTTTTTTTTCTTTTTTCCTTTCTTGTTTTCTTTTTCTTTTCCATATTCACGTTATTTCTATATTTCACGCAATTCCATTATATACCTCCCCAAAAATTACCATGTTTTACTCTTCCAACACTTAGACAAATTTGAGTTATGCGAGAGTAACAATGTAGGGTTGGAACAAGTCCTAGGTCCGCATGTTCTTCGGTCCACAATCACTCTATCTACAAATTACACATCTTACTTCCGCGTCCTCCACAATGCACTTTTAACTTTTCACATTTTTCATACTTAGTCATTTTGTTGAAATGCGGATGCGGGACGACTTACTAGTCCATTTACCTTTTTTCACATGTCTTCAAGTCCACATGTCCGCAATCCTGCATTCATTAATATGCACTCTACATTCCCCTTTTTTCACCTCATACTTAGTCATTTTTACCATTTTTTATCCCCTCACCTACCTCCTTGACCTCCACATTCCCATAACTACACAAACCCTACATTTAATTTTTTAATATTATTTCCTTTCATAAGTTTCTTCCCCCTTTTCATGAACCTACCATGATGGGACATGTGGCAGTGGCATGGAACCATCCCTTAATGTGATACAGTTGATCCAGTTGATATTACCAGAGACTTTTCAATAGGCCATAAAAGGCCTGTCTGGGATTGACAAACTCTGCTAGAGGCTGAAAGACATGCAGTTGATGGAAGTGTCGAGAAATACAAAAAAAGACTTGCAGTCAAAGGATACTCACAAGCAGAGGGAGTGAACTATGATGAGACATATTGATCTAGTAGCTCGATGCAATCCCATATATACTACCATCCATGAGTTGGAAACTACATCAGATAGATGGATTCTGGATGAGTTTGGGTTTCAGCAACAGTGTTGCTAAACCAAAACTATATTACTACATTTGTGATGAAAGCCTGATTTTGATGACTTATTCAGGAAGTTGTGTTGTTGGATACAAGTAAGCTTTGACTTATGATTTCGAGATGAAGGATATGAGTATGATACACTACTTCTTTGTGTTAGCACTAGGAGTCACCTTCAGATTGCATGGAAGGCAAGCCCAGTACCCATCAAGTTTATAAGTGAATGTAAAGGTGTTTAAAGGGTCAAATGGAAAAGTACTCAAATGATAATGTTCTAAGAATTGGAGAAGAAGGAATGGATGAAGGGGGGGTTAGCACTAGGAGTCACCTTCAGATTGCATGGAAGGCAAGCCTAGTACCCATTAGGTTTATAAGTGAAAGTAAAGGTGTTTAAAGGGTCAAATGGAAAAGGAATCAAATGATAATGTTCTAGTCAAATAACAAGGCTAGCATGCACCATCAATCAAGGTCTTGGCTAAATTCAATCAGTAGTTTGGGAGTAAGTATGAATAGAGGGAAGACTTGAATAGGAGAAGTATAGGGACTACTGTAAACATCAGGTCTACAAAATCCTAAGGAAGAAAGTTTCTTAACACAAGATCTTCTTGAACTGAGAAACTAAGGAAGCTAAATAAACATCATGATAACATAATGATCAAACATCCATCATAACATCACCACAATCATTCATGTGAATCATTCAAAGCATGAACATTTAGCATCAGAAGCAAACAAGATGAAAGAGAAGATGATTTCTATTAGTCAAAATGTCTTAAGTCCAGTACATCACTAGATCACAGTTACTTCATCAAAATATTACAACCTAAGGGAGCCTTGCTCAACCATCCCAACCTACTAAAGCAATTGATCTATCTATTTATAACAAAAGGGAGGTAACAGATGGAGGTACGAGCTGGCCTCCTTCCCTTGAAAAACTCTAAACCTTTATTTGATTTAACAACTTATCTAACCACCTATGCTATAAAACAGGAAAATGTTGGTGACTAATCCAACTGAACTTCAAACTAATTTAATTTTCTTTTGTTGCACAGCTCCTTGTTTTCCATGTGTCCTTCAAAGCATGTGGTTGTCTTCATGATGCCATATGTTGTTTCTACATCCTTCTCCATCATCAATTAATCCAAAAGTTGTTAGCTTGGTCCTCCTAGATCCCTGGTGTTTGTTGGCAGCTTCCTTAGGTAGTGAATCTGGGTAGCGCACTAAAATGAGAAAAGGTAGCACCTGTAGGTAGTGCCACTGTGCTGCATATGTGTGCAAACTTTTTCCCTCTGTGAAATATTCGGTAGCACCTGTAGGTAGCATCACTATGCTGTGTATATGTACAGACTCTGATCTTTGTGCAATATTAGGTAGCGCCACTGTGTTGCGCATGTATGAAAATTATGTTCTCTGTTAAATATTAGGTAGTGCCACTTACGTTGCGTCTGTGTGCCAACTCTATTCTCTGCCCAATATTAGGTAGCGCCATTAGGTAGTGCCACTTACGCTGCGTTTGTGTACAGGATTGGGTAGCATTGCCAAAAACGCAGCGCCTTCAATATTGAACATGAGCAGAGAAATTTGTGTTCTTTCATGATGACAAAACCATTTTACTTAGGTGCCTTGATCGTACAATAGGTAGTGCCTTTTACCACTGGGTGAAGCTAGTACTTAGAAAAAACTCAAAATCCAGATAACTAAATGCTTAGAAGCCTATATAGATGTCAAAGATAATATTTGCATATCAGTTAACCCTCCCAAAAAGGAACCATCCTCAAAAATGGGGCTTACCTTTTACCAGCTATTTTGTCATTTTGACACTTAACCTCACACTCTTTCTAGTAGAAAGAAGATCTTCAATTGACACAACAGTCTTTTTCTTCTTCTTAGCATTGATAGGCTTCTTCAGTGTATTTGTGCTCTCGTTAGTTGTTTGTTTGTCATCCTCAATGGAAAATTCAACCAACACCTGTAAATTTATTTGGGCTACCTCATCTTGAAAGTGCTTCAGCTATGCCTTTAGCTTCCTGTTCTGAGACTAAAAGCCTATGTTCTGTCTATAAAGATTCTTTAGTTGTCTATGAAGGGATTGGGCCCTTCTTGCTGCAAACCTTGCCAAGTCAAGGGTGTGACTATAGCCATCCATAAGCTCTGTCATCTTGGCTCTGTCAGACATGGCTTCCTTTTTCAATTGAGCCACTTCCTTTCTTTAATCTTTAAGTTGCCTAATAAGTCTCTTGAAGGTCTGACTGCCAGGAGGAGCAGTGTTATGCACAGTCTCAAGAGGTTTTTTCTCAGTCTCCTCTTCCACTTGCATGGGAAGTGTCTTGTCCACCTCATCAGGTTTCTTGGTGGCTTTGCTTTTACCTTTCTTCCTCTGCACAAGAGTTTCTTCATTTCTTATCACAGGCTTCTCAAAGTCTTTCACAGAGGTTTCATATTTTCTCTCCAAAGGTCTTTTAGTACCTTTACCTTTCCCTTTATGTACAAAGGCTTCTTGTTTTTCTTCCACGGAATTTTCTATGCTTTTTCCCTTCTTCTTTTGAATAGGGGTTTCTGGTAAGGACTGATCTTTGAAAAACTCCTTAGGAATTGATGACCTTGTGAAACGTATTTTACCCTTGATTTCGACTGCTAGAGGAGAAGAGGGAAAGAGAAGCTTCTTCCCTCTCTTAGATGTATCTTTGGTAGAAGAAGGAACCTCTTATAACCCTAGTGGAGGAGGTGGTGAAAAATCTCTGTGTGGAGAAGGACACACTTCCTCCTCAGCTTCTATCACCTGCTTGCTGATCTCTGAAACTTGAACAGGGGCTCTGCCCTTTCTCTTCCTACTAGTCCCTACTTTAGTAGCACTAGTGGGTGACAAAGGACTTGCCTTCTGTGATTGAGGAGTTGGTGCTAGATCCAACTTGAAATGAGAGGTAACAACAAAATTCTCCCATGAAATCTCTTTCTTACCCAATTCCTTAGAGACTAGCATTCTGATTAATCCAGAGTGGAAAAGGCTAGAATCCACATCTTTAGATTTGGCTTGTATTTTGTTTGACATCTTACCCATACTCCTCAACAAGTAATAGGGAATATTCATCTCAACCTTACCAGTAAAATGTAGCAACAGCCTTATATGGTACTAGTACAATGTATTAAATCTCCCTTCACAAGTAAAATATATTTGTATGATCTTCAATAATCTATCAAATTGTTCAATCAATTGACTCCTTGGCATACATTTGGACAAATCATTGGCTTGATATTCAGGTTTAAAAAGATGTTTTGCATAGGCTGGACTCAAAGCCGTGGCTTTGAACCACTTTTCACCTGTAATGGGGATCCTTGTTGCAGCTAAGATAGAGGCTTCAGTCACCTCAAACTCCAAATCCCCAACCTTGGTTTTCCTGCCATCAAATTGTAATGAAAACTGTCTTGCTACCTCTAGATGGCCTCTCTGCATGTTTTGACAAAAAGAGAGGCACCCTACTCTTTGAAAGGCCTCTCTTTCCATGGGCTCTGTATCAAAAATATGCATGTCCACCGGTTTTGTCCTAACCACCTTTCCACCTTTGTGTGTCTTCCTCGATTGAGGAGTCTCCATGGCTTAGAATGAGGGATTTTAATAGGTTTAAGGGATGGTAATGACCAGGAAGGCTTTGAATCAAGATTCAAATATATAAGGTTGACCCTTTTAGACAGACTGATGCTAGTAAGCCAAGCTCAAATTTAGGAATTATACCCTTAGGCTTGTACAGATATTATGGAGTGTAAACAGTGCGGGGCAATCCGAAATTGGCTCTTTGCAATGAGTAAAAAACGCTAAACTCCAATGATGAAAGGAAGCAAGGGAGGCAGAGAGGGTTTAAGCAGCGCCTCTAGGTAGCGCAATGCATACACATAGGATAGGCTATTTACAAGGCTTGCGATTTCAATGGCTAAGGCAAGAAGCAATAAACTGATTTAGACACAGGCAATGAAGATACAGATCTGAAAAATAAAGAAGGCAAGCCTATCATGCAAAGACGAGTCCCTTACGATTGTGCAAAGTTGGAAAACCAAAACCCGAGCGCAAATTTCTTGTGAAAATTAATATGCAGAGGGGGGAGACACGGGATACATGTGGAGTAGACACATGTTGGAATCTTCAACGAAATCTCAGGATGAGATTGTGAAAACTTCGGCCCTCGAACCCACTTCATTCTCAAACTTGGTTGTCTTGTTGTCACCTGATCAGAACTTGTGAGTTTTCTCAGTGCATCACTGTCGAGCCTTTCAAAATTATAAACCATTACTAGGGCTCGTAAATTCAAGATATGGAAAGAATATTTAACTAATTGTTGGCACTGAAAACAAGGGACATGACATCAGTCATGGCAATCATGACTTGAGCTGGGAGTATGATGAACTAGATAGGCGCTATGGAACTGCCTGATGAGTAGGCAGCGTTTCCAATTCAAAAAATGATTAGATAGGTAAGCGAGGATTATGAGGCATGCTTATGAGTTCATGAGTGAGGGGAGAGGTGTGTCACATCAGTCTAATCATGGGAGAGATCGACCTAGAGACAAGAAATGAAAGGGACCAAAAAATAAACCATGAGCTAAAATGGTTCAAGGATCAAAAACCAATTTGAGGATCAAACTAGAGCTAAGACTCAAAACTTTAATCATCTAAGGGGTCCTACCAAACATAAACTAATAAGGGGATGAAACTTTAAAATAAAATTAAAATCTAAGACTTAAAAGGAATGAAAACAAACTAAAAGACCCAAGGCAATTTAGTGTGATAACACTTGAGACAAGAAGTATGACAGAGGACCGATGAAATTTTTCCTGATTCAAGGAAAATATACAGTGGGAATATTAAAGAAGTTCAATACGACA
Source organism: Picea mariana (assembly GCA_032191745.1). Lineage (NCBI taxonomy): Eukaryota > Viridiplantae > Streptophyta > Pinopsida > Pinales > Pinaceae > Picea > Picea mariana. The sequence goes on from JASDQU010100172.1 coordinate 43,005, forward strand.
TAATGAAAATCCACGATGATGGATTTGAAGAAAATGAATGATGATGATTCAGACGAGATTGATCCACAGCTGATTGGATCATTGTTGTATTTGATTAACACCAGACTTGATTCATGTTATCCAGTGAATGTGCTTGGTCAATCCATGAGTCAACCGAGACAAACTCACTGGATAGCAATAAAGCATGTATTGAGATATATACGGGGCACAATTGGATATGGCATGAGATATGCCTCCAGTGTGAACTTGAGTTTGAAAGATATGCCGATACAGATTGTGCAGAGAGTACAGTGGATCGAAAGAGAACATTTGGTTGTTGTTTTACTGTGAAGGTTGTCATGGTTTCCCGGTGTAGCAGGAAACAAAGCTTCATGGCCTTGAATACCACAGAAGCAGAGTATATATCATTGATTATGTGAAGCAGTGCGGCTTCATAAACTTCTGACAGATGTACTTGATCATGAGATGGATTCTATCATTATAACCAGAGTTGTGTCAAGCTCTTTGAGAAACTTATGTTTCATGATATATTCAAAACATGTTGAGATAAAATATCATTTTCATATACATGATGTAGAGGAAAGAAGTACATGTGTTGTACCTTCCTACACATGAACAGATTGCAGACACCTTCACCAAACTGACTTGGTGAAGAATACATCTCTAGTTGAGAGGGAGTGTTGATGACTACATCCAAGACAAATTTTGAGTACTTCTGTGCGAGACTTGGCATGATGGAGAATGCCTCCCTAGCTGAGAGGGAGTGTTGATTATTACAGCTATGTGAGACATCCTTCATGACACAGACTGATTGAGTCGACCTGAGAGAGAGCCCATGAGTTGGGTGTGTGGTTCCTATCTGAGACAGAACTGGAACGTAGCGATGGCCTCCTCCTTACAGAGAGTTGAGAAGAACTCCAGATGATTATCTGGTGTAACACAGTGAGAAAGGAGATATGTTGAGTTGGACATGCCTGTGGCTAAGGACAATGTGAACGTGTGAATTCCCATGAGCTAGGTGCATCGTTATGAGACATAGATGAAAACGATGTATTAGCCTCCTCTGAGCAGAGAGTTGAGATGATGAAATCCAGATGACTCTCCTGTGTAATACAGTGGGAAAGAATATATGTTGAGTTGGATGTGCATGTGGATGAGCATAGGTGAACGTGATCCTAGTGATTGAGCACTAGTGAGTGTGGTTCTCCTGTGAGATGCAGTGAGATAGAGATGTGGACATCCCTGTGGATATGCCCCTAGTGGCTGAGAACTAGTGGGTATATGAGATCCCTTGCTATATTGTTCAAGAGTCATACTTACCTATAACCCTATTTGTAATGTAAAGGGTACAGGTCGACCCCACCTTAATGTAAAAGGTAATTAATGTAAAAGATAATTAATATAAAAGATAATTAATATGGTAGTTATTAATTATATTTCGAATTATTGAGGTCATCCCTATTGTGCCAATAGACACATCGTTTGATGTGACAAGTCTTATATAAATAAAAGTGAATCCCCATTGAGAAAACACACTTATCATTGTGTCATTTCATGATTTCAGAAGTTGTGGTCTGAAATTATGAGAATTACAACACCCTCCCTCTTGTGTGCTAGGTTTGGTGATGGTGTGGGAGGTCTTTCTCTTGAGGAATATAGTAAAGGATTGGCTAGTTTTTCTTCCCTTGTTGAGAAGGGTTTCTAGGGATAATTCGTGTGTTCTTGTGCATGGTTATTCTTCTTGTGATGTTGGTTTGTTGCAGTAGTTATGCTTCAAGTAATAATTAAACAGAAAATTTAAAGAGAATACATGAGCCATAGCTCATTAAAAATCTAACAGATATGAGGAAGTATATCATCCAAATTATAAATCTAAGTTTGAAGACATTTTTCGTTTTGAGGTAAAATTCTGAAAACTTGTTTCAAGATTGATCCTTGAAGTGACTTTTTGAGTGTGTGCTATAAGTGCATCATATTCAAGCTCTAGTGAGGAGACTAAACTTGCATCTAGTGATGTGCAAGGTTTCAAGCCCTTGTCACTATGCGAGAAGAGAGGAAAGCAACTTTAGCCACCTCAAAAGAAGTCAAGGAATGAAAGCAAGAACAACGAGGAGTTCTTCTCTATATCAACTTTCTCAGGAGGACTGAAAGAAAGATTGAGCATGATTGTAGACTAAAGTAAGTTTGTGATACTTTCCTTATTTTGATCATTACTCTGTAGTAGCTTGCATTTTATAATGAAGGGTATTATCCTTGGTGTGGGAGCCCTCATGACTTGGACCATTATCCTTGGTGCAGGAGTCCAAATTTTCTTGGTTGGTTGTTATCCTAGTACAAGAGGTCATTTTGGGTGTTATCCCTATGGGAGGCCATCTTGGTTATTATCCTAGTACAGGAGGCCAGATTTCTTATTTCATTATTGAAGGGCCACGATCCCTGGTACGGGAGTCCAATTATTCTTGGTTGGTTATTATCCTAGTACAGAAGGCCATTTTGATTGTTATCCCTACGGGAGGTCATCTTGGTTATTATCCTAGTATGTGAGGCCAACAAAGTACTGTAGAGGCAGTGGAGGACTTGAGAAGACATGGGATGTCTCCAGGTTAGCAAAACCGGAAAAGGAAGATGTCTATCCTTCAGACTTCAGAGGGAGTCAAAAATATTTGAGAAGAAGGAAGAAACAGTACCTTCTCCCCCTTCAGCAGTTCAGAGGGAGACAATTATTGATCCAATTGATCCAGTTGATCCTGTAGCTCTAGCTAATGATTCCTAGAGACATGGTAGTAGGCCGAGAGAATCTACATGGGCTCGACAGACTCTACTAGAGGCAGAGGGACATGCAGCTCCTCGTGATACATTCTGAGAGAGCAAAAGACCACAGATATTTTCGAGATATGTTCCAACTATGAGCCACATCATTGATAGTGAGCCTTCTTGTCATGGAAAAGTAGTAGGACAGTAGTTTTGGAAAGATTCCATGATCGAAGAGTATCAGTCCATCTTGAAGAATGATGTGTGGGATATTGTTCCGAGACTGAAAGGGAAGTTTGTAGTGACTTCCAAGTGGATCTATAAGATCAAACATGTAGTTGTTGGAAGTGTCAAGAAGTACAAAGCGAGATTTGTGGCTAGAAGATTCTCTCGGGTGGAGGGAATAGATTATGAGGAGACATTTTCTCCTATTTCCCGATATCCATCCGTATGATTATTTCTCTTGTTGCATCCATGGGTTGGAGACTACATCTGATGAATGTAAAGACAAGCCTTTCTCAATGGTGAGATTGAAGAAGAATTTTACATTGAGTAGTTAGATGGATTTGTGACACATGAGAAGTCTCATGTATGCAGGTTGAAGAAAGCCCTGTATGGACTAAAATAGGCACCTTGTGCATGGTATGAGAAGATTGATGGATACTTGATGAGTTTGGGGTTCAACAAGAGTGTTGTTGATCTAAACCTATACTACAACATTGTTGGTGACGAGTGCCTGATTTCGGTGTTATATGTGATAACATATTCCTCACCAATTCAGAAAGCCTTATTGTTGAATGCAAGTGTGCATTGGCTTATGGATTCCAAATGAAGGACCTTGGTATGATGCACTACTTCTTGGACTAGAAGTGTGGTGAGAGGACTAATGAGATCCTCATGTGTCAGGAAAAATACACAGTTGAGATAATGAAGAGATTCGGTATGACAGACTGCAATTACATGCCTACACCGATGGTGATGAATTTGAAGAAGATGAACGAGGCTTCTTGCGAGTCAAGTGAGATTGATCAGCATCTTTACAGATAGTTGATTGGATCATTGATGTATCTGGTTAACACCAGACCTGATATATGTTATGTAGTGAGTGCACTCACTTAGTTTATGAGTCAGCCGAGACAGACACACTAATATCAGGGAAGCATGTGTTGAGGTATCTACAAGGCACAGTTGGTTATGGCATGAGATATGCTTCAGGTGTAGACATGAGATTGCAGGGATATGTCGATGCAGATTGGGTAGGGAGCACAGTGGACCAGAAGAGTACCTTTGGTTGTTGTTTTACTTTGGGATCTGCCATGGTTTCCCGATACAGCAAGAAACAGACTCTTGTGGTTTTGAGTACCGCAGAAGCAGAGTAGATTGCATTATGTGTGGCAGTATGTGAAGCAGTGTGGCTTTGCAAGCTCCTTCCAGACTTATTTAGTCATGAGATGGATTCCATCGTTATCCATTGTGATAACCAAAGTTGTGTGAATCTCTCCGGGAATCATGTGTTTCACGATAAATCAAAACACATTGAGATCAAATACCATTATATCAGAGATATGGTGCAGAGGAAAGCACTACATGTGCAGTACCTTTCTACACACGAGCAAGTTGCAAATGTCTTCACCAAACCGCTTCCCAACACAAAGTTCGAGTACTTTTGTGAGAGACTTGGTGTGGTAGAGAATGCTTCCCTAGCTGAGAGGGAATGTTGTTGATTGTAGCTTCATGAGACATTCTCCGGGTCATTCTCCTCTGGACTGAGTTGAGACGATTGTTGAGGAAAATATATGAAATTACCTTAATCAAGCATTTCCTGATCTTGCTTAGCTAATGCAAGATAGTCGATAATGTTACCCTATGTTTATAGCCTCAAAAAGTGTTTCCCATTCCGCAAGTATTAATTACAAGGGGTTAGGCTAGTTTTTTTAATAAAAGGATTGTTGCAAAAATATAACATTTTTATAGCATTTTCTGAATAATACAGATGCAAAAAGTAAATGTGGAGACAAAAACAAAAATACCAAGTCACATAACAACACAGGTGAGACAGAATAACAATCGCTTATTTCATTTCAAGAAATCAAAAGAATTGTTCTCTTTACAAAAATCCCAGAGGGAGTTTGGACCAAAGTCAAACTTAGATATCCTCGATGAAAACCATACAAAAGGACTTTGACAAGTAGTAAAAATTGAACTTTAAAATCTGGATCAGCTTGCCACAGATTGTTGTCCACTCAACTCTGCACAATATGCTTTATCAATAATGAAATTTAACTCATAAACAGACAAGTCTACACAAACTATCAAAGATAGATCAACACCTCTGAAAAAAAGTGTTGGAATGATGTAATACAGCTTTGAATCTTGTTGTCTACAATAGGACCCTACTGTCATAAAAGAGAATTACGTTTTTAATAAATTAAAGAATGAATGAAAACTGGACTATCTCAATAAAACTCAAGAACAAACCTTAGTATGTTTTCTCATTCTATTCTCCATTTTTCTTCTTTCTCATTTGGATTTTATACATTCCAAATTAGTTGAAGTAGTTCAACCACTTCATTTAGTTAAGTTAACAAAAACTCAACTAACTTTTAGTTTAGGGGAAGAATTAATAATAATAATAATAATAATTAGGGTATTTTAATAAATAATAACTAGTAGGTGGGATCCCTTGTAACTCCCTTTAATTTATTTAGCAAAAATAAACATAACTAGAAAACAAATCAGACACATCCCTCCTTGTGGCTCCCATAATCATCTCCATAATTTGAAAATTAAATATCAATGATATTTCAAATCATATCCAAACATATAATATCCAAAAATAGTATGTTGTCCAAAACCTTCAGCAATCCACTGTCCTCAATAAAACAATAATAAAGTAAAATAAAAAAATTGTATTTATCACTTTGAGAGACAATTTTCCCTTTGTTGTTGTTATGCCCTTTTGACTTCTCTGAATTAGCCTTAGGTTGTCTTCTCTGAATTAGCCTTAGGCTGTGTAGAGCCTTGAGGCTTGATCTCACTAATGACATGGGAAAATCCATCTCTCAAGTGCATGCGGGATGAAACAGATTTGGTTGAATCACTTGAGGGAGAGGAGGGGGTAGCAACAGTTTTTCCTTTATCATGCATATGGTGGGCTTCAGTTTTGAGTATTTTGCGTGCATGGGAGGACTGTACAAGTGAGTGTGTAGGGGCAATCTGGACATTTGGGTTAGCATGTGGAGGAGGAGCGGGTAGAGACAAATTTGGCTAGCCACGATGTTGGGAGACTGTTGGGTGAACAATCTCCTGCCATCCGTCATTCTCAGGAACTTCAGGTTGCAATGAAACATGAGGGGGCACAGGGATACCAGGGACATGTTGGGGTTGAAAGGGAGGCCTCTCTGGTCTAAGTTGGACTACCCCTTGTCCAATCCAATTGAAAAATCCAGCTTGGAAGAGATGGTTTAACTCTTGAGGATCTGCATCGAAATGTATTAAGAATCTTGGCCTTCTAGGCCCTCTATTCCAATTCCCTATGCCCTTGTTATTTCGGCCTGAATTCCTCTATTGAAGAAGCTCATCATGTATGCAGCGCTTATTAACAACTAGCTTCTTAAACAAACCATACATGACAATCTCTTAATATGAAACAAATTTTGGCTCAGCAATCACATCAGACCCATGCAATCCAATCCATAAAATTCATCTAATAATTTTCAATAAGCAGGGGGTGAATTAGTGTTCTGGGATATCTGAGGGGATTGTATTGACCGAAAAGTGGAAAAAATGAAAGGAAGTAAGAACACGATTACTGCTCAACAATTCATTAAACAATCGACTGTGCAACAATAACAAAACATATCAGTTGTGATCCATCTATGTTTTATTTCTTAATCAGTGTAATACATAGTTTTAATTTAATTTTAAGAACAGGGCGTGCAAAATGAATCTGGGATTGTGAGGGGATTTGTAATGAGCGAAAAAATGAGAAAATGAAACGGAATCAGATGGATATTGTTCTTAAAATAAATTAAATAAATCAACTATCATAACCCTATTCAACTTTTAATCCACAAAGCATCCAATTCAAGACCAAAACATTCATTGTTTCTCAACTTCATCAAACTGCTTGTTGTATCCATAATAATTAAATTTCCCAAAAAACCTCAATTTATAACAGTCTGTGCATTATAACTTGTATAAACATTTCCATTCAATAATATTGTATATTATAACGTCGATGTCTTCCTTTTTAAAATCAACAGAACATACAGAGCTAATGTCTTCCTTTTTAAAATAAACAGAACATGCACAACAATATGCTGAACATTTGTCCCTGATAATCAATAATGCACCACAATAAAAATTCAGCAGTCATTGTTCATCAAATTACAATCGGGCCCGATTTAAATGTACACAGGTGTCGATTGTTCTTCAATCATACCAATCGGAAAAATCTTGAATTGATAACAATAGTCAACCCAAACCTAAACCTCGAGCTTGATCTTTGCATATATAACTTCCCTTTTAAACAATTGGTAGTATGCACGATGATTCCAATATAAATATATCATATATGAAGCAAACATAACTAAATTGTCACACAGACACCCTTTTAACTTGCCATAACCTTGATCGGGCTTAGTAAAATTCACACAGGTGTCTTCTTATGCAATCAAGACCACGTTGGATAAAACACAATGATCGAAACCATAACAAATAGAAAGACAATCCTCGACTGTATGCAACCATTCATTTCCTTGTTTTATTTGTTTAACCAATTTCATCACAGAAGGACCTCACAGAGATTCGACCAAAAGGGATGGGTTTATAACGAGAGAGCATGTCTCCTTAAAATTCCACAATCATTAATTGATAACCCGACACTTGACAAACCTCAGAATGTACCCAAGGAGAGCAGAGACAGTCAGAGTCTAAGTCGGCTCTGTCAAAAATCAAATGCAAGGAGGCAACACAAGAATGTTTGTCCTTTTAAACAAAAACACAGAGAGTTGACGGTCTTCCAATACTTATATCCATTTCACCATCGATTACACCCACATGCCAAAAAAATAAATTGAAAATGAAACAACAGTGAGCCACATAGTCCTTCGACTTACTACTCCAAGCCCTTGATGGAACCATAAGTTAACGCCCGAGGAGAGACAAAGGCATTTCAATTAAAACAACCTAGTGCACACAAGTGCGTCTAACACTGGCAGAGAAGAGACGAGGGTTAAATTAACAGTGGCGGGTATTCAAACACAGCAAGACAATGTCTTTTTACAATCACCCGAGAGGTTAATAACTTTTGATAACAACAACAGTGAGGGCACACATTCTTGTGAAAGAACGCCAAGATATAACCTATATCAATTCAATACTCACACAGGCCTGTATTAACGTTCAGGACCAACCAAGACTAGATTTTGGGATGCTTTCAATGAAAAGACAATAAGAACGGGCTATCAACCACAACTCGAGGTTTAAACAAAAGCACACACCAATTGTTGGTAGTTTCTCTGCAATTGGGTAAGGATTACCACAACAACTGAGAGGGAAACAAGTTGACAGACACTGATACATAGAGCGATGGATAAAAACCCTCAACCATCAAACTCAGAGCCTTATTGCCCCACTATCATTATTATTCCACAGGGACCCATCATAAAAACCACACTGACCGAGTAAACAACCAACGCGCAAACTTAATAATACCCATTTCTTTGCTTATAGTTTCCAACATTTTACAATCTTCACAGAGAGCTATAACACCATTTTACACACAGTCGCAAATCTCAAGAACACAAAGAATCCGAGCAACACGGAGCCACCATTTGGTTCATAAAACAGAGAATACATCATGGATGGAGCGAAAAGAACCATACCTATGGGGAAAACGCTTAAATGACAAGCCGGTCGAGCTTTCCCTTGCAAAAACCTGAAAAGACGGAGCTTCACAACCAATAGAGTGAAATTGCAACAATGGAACAATGCTAGGGTGACGGGCAGTAGGGAAGGTTTGGAGTGACATGCAGTAAATGCATGCCGCTTCCATTACCTGGTCCCATTCAATTCCAAGTACGAAACATCCCAATAAGCATAACATCCACCAATAAATCAAACCATATCAACATTGCTATATGCACCTCCATTCGACTTTAATGAAATTTGCATAGTCCATTAATCAACCATAGTATAATAGTTAAGACAAACACTTGTACCCATTAATTCTTTCATTTGAAATTTGTATGTAGTCTTTTATTATAGCTCAAGGATTAATACATGATTTCTTTTATTTTGTTTGAACTATAGAACCTTTCCATAATTTTCCTTGTTTTGATCATGCTACCATTAAGTATCCCTTGCATATATGTGGCTAAGTAATCAACATAAGAATTAGTAACAAGGTTATAACATAGCAATTGTAAACAACATAATCCTCATACCCATAGAAATTGTCATGTGTTGCAAGTGATTACCAAAGCATTCCACAATAATGCATTATCCACCTATTACCATGCCAAGTGAAACCAACACTGCATCATCAAAAATGTAAAACTGTGTAGGTAACATCACAACAGCAGCAAAACATGTGTCATATGTCTATCCTTGTGCCTCTAGTCTATAAGGGGGTCCCACCTACTAGTATTATATTATATCATAATTAAATAATAGCACTTTAGCAATACTTTGCGGGCAGAATTCATCATTATGATTTTAATCGTTAACAACGATATGTATGAAAGAGCCCATGTGATGGGTGTGTCGTTCTCCTCTGGACTGAGTTGAGACGATCTTTGAGAGAGCCCATGTGTTGGGTGTGCCCATGTGATGGGTGTGCGTCAAACTCTAGACTGAGTTGTGATGACGTGTGGTCTCTTGTCTACTCCTCTAGACTGAGTTGAGATGACTTGAGATGGTCTCCTACCTTGTACTCCTATGGACTTAGTTGAATCGGCTTGAGATGGTTCTCCAGATGGTACTCCTGTGGACTCAGTTGAGTTAATCTGTTGAGAGTGGCGTCCCTGTGGGTGAGCACAGGTGGACGTGTCCCTAGTGGTTGAACACTAGAGGATGTGTGAGATCCCTTGTTATATTGTGAGAGAGTGAGACTTTGGTAAAACCCTAATTATGTTGTAAAGGGTACAAGTCGGCCCCACCATGCAAAGATAATTAATATTGTGTAATTATTAATTATATTATTAAGTTGTACAGGCCGACCCTATTGTACCAAGTGTCATGTCTATTCGTTGAGTTAAGTTTTGTATAAATAAGAGATAGATCCCCATTGTGGATCACATCTCTCACTAACTCAACGCATGGTCTGAAATTATGAGGACTACAGTTTGCACCTTTCTAGGAGCTAGTTTTCTCAGTCTTAAAAACACCCTTTTGTGTGTTAGGTTTTGGTGGTGGATGGTGGATCTTCTCTTGGCAATATAAGCAAAGGATTGTTGGGTTTTTTCCCTTGGTTGAGAAGGGTTTTCCTAGGATACTTCTTGTGTTCTTGTGCATGGTTATTCTTCTTTTGATCTTGGTTTACTACAGCTTGTATTGTTGTTGTAAATGGTTATGGTTCAGTTAATGCTAAATTGAAATTAACCATGTGCATCAGATTAACCATCAAAGAACTTAACACAAACACGATGAAAATCGAACATATCATCAATTTCTCACAAGAGAAAGGATTTGTTTACTTTTAGAAGGATCATTTTAAGGACAAAGACATGATTTAAGTGCTCAATATCACCCTTATACCATCATCAAGCAAATTGGAGAGAATGTGTTCAAGATGGACTTCCATCCTGCATTGGCATTCATTTACTCTTCAAGGCGAAGTACTTGAAGCTCTACATACCATCGATGTTGAACAATAATGATGAAGAATCTATCATGCTTTCCCCTAAAGACTTGGTTGTTGAAGTTGGGACGAATCTAAAAGCAAATACAATGCTAACAATGCAAAGAACAAGCAATTGATCATGGAACCTTGAAACTTTAATGGAGCACATTGAAAGGATGGTGGCCCTAATCCAATGAGCAATACACATTGGTGCATATTCAAGTGAAGTTTCCACAATTAGTAGCACAATAGTTGGGGACCAACAACTCCTAGGCAAAGAGGCTTGATCCCAAATGGAGTTGGAGATGGACTATCTCGATAATTAGAGAAGTCATGCTTACGAGAAGCTAATCATAGCAGAGTGTTAGTATGAACATACGTGTTACAGTGGTCAACCTTAGCATGCATCAAAGTGACAATCTAGTATTGTGATATGGATGTGCTTATATCTTGTTGTGCACTTTCCAACCTTTTGACCCAAATCAATTGCACTTAAACTATCATGCTACCTAGGCATGCACTTTTGATCATAACCATGCAATGCAACACAACATAGGCATGCTAACACGGATGGACAACTTAGCAAACAATTACAAGTGGAAGTCATTGAAAGTTGTAACAAGTCATTATCTTCTTGTGTCTCCTCATTTTCCCAACCCCTGTACACCGATGTATTGTTAGATAATTAGATATGAATATATAAAATGCAAAACACTTTATTATCTTGGGTTATATCATTTATACCTCAAATTATAATTGTTAAAAGGCTCACATTTTAGTTATGCTTATGTCTTAGTCAAGTGATAGATAGTTTTGTTGAAAAGCTTCATGTTATTCATATCATTGTTGTACAGAGTTATTCATTTAATGAAATTATGGGGCTGAAGAATTGCCTTATTTGTTGGGCCAATGTGTGAAAGTTTTGTGAATTCATTTCTATGTATGATTGCTTAAATAATTGCCTTTCTATAATTGAATCACAATGTATTTAAGATTGATATGCACAGTTGTGGATGCATTATTTCTGCACACGAGTTTGGATCAAGTGTAATTTACTTTCTTCCTATGGAAAATAATGAAGTCAACAATCGAATAACATTGTTTAGATTGGATACTCTCCTTTGCATTTTATCATCCTTTAAGAAAAGAAAAGAAAAAAATGCATAATCCAAAGGCTAACAACTTTTCAAGATGTGGTTTGAATTTAAAAGTATGAATGTGGCAGGTCCATTGGATGGGCATAGACATTTATAGTGTATGTTATACCAGTCCATGTTCTTCTCCATTGATGTATATATGGTGACATCCTCTATGAAGATCACTTATAGAAAATAATATTGCATTTTTATGATATCTGGTGGATTATYTATCCCCAATAGGAATGCATAATAGGAAATTCAGATCTCAAGTCTTTATTTTATTGATACATGTAGAGGAGATATGCCAATCTCTAGTATAACCAAGTGATCTTGTATTCTAACATTTGAACATSAAGCTTTTGATTAGGTCTTTCAGTCAAGTTCTTAATTCTACAAAACTCAACGAGTCCAATAAGTTCATAGTAAGAATAACTTCAACTTTAATTATAATTCTAGACATTGCCARYTGTTCATGTTAATCAAAGCACTTCTTGTAATTGTGCTAAATAAATTTCTAGTTATATTTTTAAAAAACAAAGTTCCTTAACAGCATAAGTGTCTCATTTTTTAATGAAAATCCAATATATTAAGGTTTGACGAATTTATATTATACCCTCCAAATCAATGTTAGAAGGTAGTTCTGTTTCTTCAATCTTTGCAGAAAACCTATCATTTGTAATTGCTATAGTAATTACAACTTTACAGACCAAAATAACACTAGTATACTTGACACCGTAACCACTTTGACATATTCATTTACAATTGTAGTTATCTTCATCTGGTACTTTAAGGTTAGGGTTTGTGCATTATAACTATCGGGTCTCTTGGTTACGTGAGCTGAAACAGATTTATCCATACAAATAGAGTTGGGAAGTGTTACAAAGTTCTAACAATTGACAATGAAATTGTACTAGTCAACTTGTGTTATTGTTCCTATTATTTCACCTAATATTAAAGTTGTAAGATTTCCAATTGGTATCATTGATTAACATATAGTCCTCAACTTCT
>JASDQU010100172.1:80736-94141 GCA_032191745.1 Picea mariana
GATGGTTCTTATTCTTGTTCTTGTTCTTCTTCCTCTTCACAATCTATGTAGAATAATTTCTTCTCACCACACTTATGTCCCTTACTATACTTGTTGTGACAACTAAAGCATAAACCTTTTTCTTTTATTTCCTCCAATTGTTAAGGTGTCAACCTTGTAGGTTGAGGTGTTTTAGAAGAAGGAGTATTATTCTCTCGATATATGTTAGGAGTGGTCCTTCTAGTAGCCATAGTCATATTTTTACTTTCAACATTTCTTGCCACCCTAAATGCATTCTCCAATGATTTGGGTTCCCAAAGGCAAACCTCATGTTGAGTGTTATCCCTTAAAGTTCCTATGAATGCATCAATCAAGTGATCATCTCGAATATCTGTTACCTTTATATTCAATCTTTGGAAGTTCTCAATGTGCGCTTTAACTAAACCCTTTTGCTTGAGATTTATCAATTAGCTAAAGAAGTTATTGCTCCTTGTATCCTCATAGTGTGTTATCATTTCTTCCATGAAAATTGTCCAAGTGACGAGTGATTTGAGAGAACAAAGCCATCGATACCACAAAAATTGATTGGGTTCTAAATATAAAGAAGCAATTCGTACCTTTTTTGTATGTGGCACATCATGTAGATCAAATAATTGCTCCATCTGAAGTATCCATGTGATTGGGTCCTTGCCATCAAACTTCCTCATATCGATCTTAGGAATGTGGTTGGTCTTCAACCCAAAGTTGGAGTTTCTACATTCTTGATTCATGTTCCTTGGGTCCTCATCATGAATTTCATGGGATACATTTTCAATTTCATGTGTCCTCTCTATTAGAAAATTTTTCAATCCTTCCATGATCTTCCTTTTTAAACCATCCATCATCCCTTGTAGTTCATATTTTGTCACTGTCTTCTTTTGTAAATCATTTATGTCCCTACGCATTTCTTCACCTTCATCAAGAGTCCAAGTAGGACTACCTGGAGTCTTATTTGGTGTAGAATTTCCCTTTTTTGGTGGCATGTTGGCCAAGTATCACTTTTAAACCTTGATTTTGAGGTGGTTCTACTAAACAATCTTTCTTCTGTTGTATCTCCAAAATTTCGGCCCTTCTGGGTATGAAAATTTATTTTTTTAGTTCTCTGATATTTCTTCTCTACAATTCCACAGGTCTGATCAAAATTGGATGTGCCAAGTAGAATTTATGGTAACTTCCCCACAACTTGCTTATTTTTGGCCTTTCCAGTAGATCTCACTTGTATAGCATGCCCCGAACAAAATAATTATATATACAATTCTAAAAATTGTACCAGAAATACTACAGATTGTCCACTATCCAATGTAATTGGTCTCACTGAATTTGGATACTCTAGGAATAAGTTATGAATGTTTTACCCGGAGCACCTGCTTGAGACTAGTCAATAGGACTAGTCATATACCCTATCTTCCATAGGGTGTATCTACAAATGTAAGATGACGCAGAAGATAAATTTTTTTACCACAGATAATTTAATAATTTCTGTGAATATCCTATGGATTTCAGAGTTTGAAACATTACAAAAAAAAAATTATAGTGAAAATTCCACGATGACTCAATTCAGGATGATTCCAGAACCCTATCTTATATAGGCTATATCTCCGAAAGTATAAGGCCTCTAGAGCTAAAATTTGAACCCAACTTACCTTGATCTGTATAATAAATACACTCCAAGTGGATCCTTCTGAAACATCGTATAAACAAATTTATAGTGAAAATTCCAAGGTGTCTCAGATGTAGCAGTGAAACCCCAAGACGTTGAGCTCTGATACCATATGTTAAGAACCAAATATCAATATAGCATAGAAAAACCTTAGAATAAGTACTCAGTGCCTTGAAAAAGAGAGAAATTCAGATAATAAGACTCTTTGAGGGGGAAACTCGTTTATACACCACATAAATGTCCAAATACAAGATGATCCCAAACGAAAATGTCTCCTTGGTATATATAAGAGACTAGGAGGTACAATTACAACTAATGGACCCAAGCCGACATAAATAAAATAACTTTACGAATGTAATATGCCCCAATTAAGGGGTAATGTGCCACTATTTAGGGCTTAACATTGTGAAAACTTCCTTTCATGTTTATAGAAAAGGAAACCGATGGTACGTTGACAATGGATGCTCAAGCCACATGACATGTGACAAGATAAAGTTTCTCCCTTTAAAAGAAGTTAATGGAGGTAGTGTGACATTTGTAAGTGATGCTACCACAAGGATAGATGGAAAAGTTACTCTGAGTCTCAATAATGGAAAGAATAAAACATAAAATGTCTTGTACGTTGATGGTCATAAACATAATCTTCTCAGTGTTAGTCAAATGTGTGACCAAGGACGCAATCTCACATTTAATTCTCATAGCTCTAAAATAAGGAAGGAAGGCTCAAGAAGATTAGTGGAAAGTGCATATAGAACATCAAATAATGTATATATCCTCAATGAGATCTAGGGAGAAAAGTTTTATATGGGACAAACATATGACAAATGATTATGGCATAGAAGAATGGGTCACATGAACTTTGATAATATGGTAAAACTCAACATTAAACAAGCAGTGAGAGACATGCAAAATATTGTTAAACCTTCAAACACTCTTTGCAAGCAATGTTAGCATGGAAAAAAGACAAGAATAATCTTTAAATTAAAGGAGTACTCAACAACAAATCCATTGGAACTTGTTCATACAGATCTTTGTGGGCCTACAAGAACAAAAAGTCTACAAGGAAAAAATTACTTCATGTTGTTCATTGATGATTATTCTAGAATGACATGGGTTACGTTCCTAAAAGAAAAATATGAAACTTTTGATAATTCCAAAGCATTCACAACTTTGGTTGGAAATGAAACTGATTTGAAAATCAAGTGTTTGAGATTAGACATAGGAGGTGAGTTTATCTCAAATGAATTTGAAGAATTTTGTGAGATTCATGGGATAAAAAGACATTCTCAACCACTAGAAATCCACAATAGAATGGCTTGGTAGAAAGAAAAAATTGAATTGTACAAGATATGGTAAGAACAATGTTGAATGAAGCCAAGCTATCAGACAGGTTTTGGAGATAAGCAGTCAACACCGCAGTTTAGATTCTGAATAGAGGGTAAATCAGAATCAACAGCAACAAAATAGCTTATGAATTATGGAAAGGTAGATCAACAACAGTTAAATACTTCAATGTTTTTGGAAGAAAGTGCTATATAAAGAGAGATGATGAGGATTTGGGAAAATTTGACTCTAGAGCTGATGAAGATATATTTCTTGGTTATTCATCAAGAAGCAAAGCTTACAAATGTTACAATACAACATTACACAAAATCGTAGAGAGTGAAAATGTAAAATTTGATGAAGCAGGACACAAGAAGGTGAAAAAACAAGTAAATGTTCAAGAACATGAGCCAAGATGAAAATAATAAAAAGAAGAAGAAGGAGAAGAAAATGAAGAAGAAGAAACAAAATGCCAAGATACAAAGACACCATCTATATTTGTTCGAAAGAATCATTCGAAAAATATAATTCTTGGTGATAAATATACGAGATTTCAAACTATAAGAAGACTAGCTAGTGCACCAGAATATGCAAACTTCTCCTTGTTATCTAAAATATAGCTTAAGAAATTTACAGAAGCCAACAAAGACAAGCATTGGTTTGATGCTATAGAAGAAGAGATGAATCGAGTTGATAAGAATGAAACATGGGAACTTGTTCCAAGGCCGACAAATATTAATGTAATTGGTACCAAGTAGGTTTTTAGGAACAAGTTGAATGAAGATGGGAAAGTAATGAGAAATAAAGAAAGATTGGTTTGTAAATACTATGCCTAGGTTGAAGGTATTTATTTCTAAGAAACCTTTGCCCCAGTCGCTAGACTAGAAGCTATCAAAATGTTTTTGGCATTTGTATGTTTCAAGAACTTCAAAGTCTATCAAATGGATGTCAAGTTTACCTTTCTCAATGGTAATTTAGAGGAAGAACTATACATTGAACAAACAAAAGAATTCTTATTATAAAAAAATAAGGATCATGTGTGCAAATTGAAGAAATCACTTTATGGGCTAAAACAAGCTCCCAAAACTTGGTATTTAAGACTTGATAAATATCTACAAAAACAAGGTTTCAAAAAAGGAATTACTGAGAGTAATATCTACATCAAGACAATAGATGAAAATTAGTTCGTTGTTGTGGTTTATGTAGATGACATTATTTTTGGAGGCAATATGAAAGAAATGTGCCAAGAGTTTGCAATAGAAATGCAAAAGGAATTTGATATGTCTATGCTTGATGAACTCTCATTCTTTCTTGGATTACAAATTTCTCAATCTGACAAAAGCATATTCAATTCAAAAACCAAGTATGTTAAGGAAATGTTGAAGAAATTTAGAATGGAAGATTGTACACGAGTCAACACACCTATGGTCAGAAGTTATAAATTGAGAAAAATGATGAATCTATGGAAGAAAATCAAACATTGTATGGGTCAATAATTGAAAGCCTACTATATATTATGGCACCAAGGCTAGAGATTATGCAAGCAGTAGGATTGGTTTCATGATTTGAAGCTCCACCAGAAGAAACTTATGTGCAAGTAGTAAAGAGGATATTCAAATATCTAAAGGAAACCTTGGAATTCGACTTATGGTACTCAAGAGGTGAAAATTTTACTCTAACAACATATACAAATGAAAATTGGGTAGGAAACAATCTAATGTCTTGGTTGAGTAAGAAACAATCTTCAGTCTCTCTATCCACAACATAAGCTGAGTATATTGCATCAGCAACATGTTGCACACAAGTTCTATGGATGAAGCAAACATTGCAAGATATCAAGGTAGAATATGATCAACCAATCTTAATCATCCGTGAAAACACAAGTGAAATCAACATTTCAAATAATCATGTTATGCATTCAAAGATGAAGCATATTCCCATCAAGTACCATTTCCTAAGAGACTAGGTAGTCGAACTAAGTGTCAAGCTGGAATACATTGCCACCAAGGAACACGTTGCAGACATTTTTACCAAACCCCTTCCCAGAGAAACATTTGAATATCTCAGACAAAATTTGGGAGTGATATCCCTCTCATCTCATTAGTAAAGAAGCACAACTCATGGGGAGCATACCTTTTCCATTGATGTCAAAGGAGGAGAATTAAAAACAAGGGGAGAGTTGCAGACATGGGGAGGAGAATTACAGATAGGGGGAGGGTTGTGAAAAAGGGAGAATTCTTTCTATTTCGAGAGGATTACGTGTTTTTGAGTATAGGGTTGCCATCAATGACAAAGGGGGATATTATTGAATAAATTATTGTCATTGATGTCAAAGGTAAGTAATTATTCAAATATAAATATTCAAAGGAAATGTGAATTTAATAAATACAAAAGTGGAAGTGGATTAGAAATGAAGTTATGTGAAAGTGATTTGAAATGAAGTTATGTAAAACTAGAAACTTGTGTCAGGTGACACGGTAGTGGTAATATGGATTTCCATGGTCGCAGGTCCATGATGGCAGATGGAAGGAGTCGTGTACATGTGGCAGGGGAAATGTACATGTGGTAGAGGCTATGGAGGTAAGAGGATAAGGGTCGAGTGCACGAGTGGCAAGCCCATGGGTGATGTTAGTGACACGATGGATAAGTGGTTTACTTTGTAAAGGTGGTTTTGTAGTCCAATTCCAAACTCTTGTAACCTATCAAATGGCATTGCGTGATACCATAGTGGTAAGAGGTTGTTGAGGGGGCCTTTTAGGCCGTAATAGTCATCACATACATGATTATATGTAATAAGTGGATAAAGATAAGTAAATGTTGGTAACAAATGATAAATGTAACTAAACAAAGGATTAGTTGGAACCGGTGCAACCATTCCAACCATTTACCTATTGTATAAATAACCCTAAAAATGGAATACAAAGATAGTTGGATATCCTTCCCAATACTTCTCTCTTTCTTAAGTATGTGTGTGTTCTTTCCAGTGTAGTTTCTCTCTTGAATTCCTGTGTAATCCATAAGATTACAACATTGGCATCATTGCCTCCTTCATCTCGCTGGGTGACAACAACAACGGATGGGGGTGGTCTGAAACTGATGGAGATAAGAAGATCTACAAAATTGCTTTTCCATTGAAGATGCTCGTTTGATGTGGATGCTGTGTGAAATATTTTTCTATTTGTGGTTGACCACTATCGGCTCGAGATTGATAATTTCTCAAGGATACTTCTGCCAAAGATAAGCCCATGACCTTCTTCCTGATTTCTAAGGATGATTCTCATAGGGAGACAAACTTACACAAAAGACAAAGGCCACCTGAAATAATTCATTGTGACACTTTCCACAAGCCTGTACATAAAAGACAAGAAGAATGGAGAAGAGTTTCTATGGAAGATGCGGTGCACCTAAATATGAAAATGAAGATTTAACATGAACCTGAACAAGCTTAGCTTGGGTTGAATAAGGATTGTTCCATTGATTTTTTGTTGAGTATGCTCATGGAAAGAAGATAATGTACTATGTGGAGTGTTGATGATAAAAAATGCAACGAGGAATTTCTCCCACAAAGTATTGCTAAAGCCTATTATTTAAACTATTCTAATAAGATATAATACTAGTAGGTGGGACCCCCTTATAGACTGGAGGCTCAGAGATAGTCATATCACGCATTTTATGCTTTTGTTTCGATTATGCTTACAAGGTCTTATATGGTTGATGACGCAGTCTTGGTTTCCTTTTGACGTGATGACAGGTGGATGATGCATTTATGGGATGTTCTGTTATTCAAAGCTTTAATTTTATGTTATGATTGGCACATATTCACAGTTGTTATATTTGATCACGTCACCATGATTATTACCTGGCTACACCTGCACAAGACATATGTTAGTAACAACATAAACAAAAGCAATGGGAAGGAAACTTACAAAAAAACCCAAAAGAAAGGGGATATACTATACTATGTTAGAAGTTATGTGCAAATAAAATGAAAACAAGTTAGTGTTAATGCTAACTACAAATGGTTAGTGGCTATGTGATTTTCATTTGAGTTATATTGGGAGCATTTGATATATGGTATGGTATGGAAGTTTGGAAATGGTTAATATGAATTTTTTGGGTGGTGCATTTGGAAAGAAATGTGGTCGTAGATTTCAATGTTTTGAAATTAATGACATGGTTAATGTATTAGTGATTGTTGGATGTTGTGTACTTCAAAATTGAATGAAGAAGAAGATAGAAGCGATGTGCAGTAAATGCACGTCATTCCATACTCCCCCCATTGGGCCGTCACCCTAGTATGGTTATTGTTGCATTTCGTTTTGTTGGTGGTTAAGCTCCGAGATCCAAGCCTGGGAAGGAAGTTCTTGGCCAGATCTCTCCTTTTAAAGCTATTGGTTTAGGTATGGTTCTTTTCACCCATCCATGAATTTCACTCTGTGTATGAATGAATGATGGCTTAGTGATGCGTTGGTTTGTGTTTTCTTGAGATTGGAAACTGTGTAAATGCGTGGGTCTTCTCTCTGGAATGACTGTGTGGTTATTCATTTTGCAAGTAAAGGAATTGACTATTTGAGTTATGCATTCGCTGGTTGTTTTGTGTGGTGAAAACCATGATGGCTCTGTGTAGTTTTAAGTGGATATGGGTATTATCGCTCTGTGTTTTGTTGGAGGGTTTCACTCTGTTTAGCCTTGCTAGCTGCTTCCTCCTAGTTATGAGGGTAACCATGTCCAGTTGTATTCATGCTGCTATGGGGTTGCTATGTATGTTTTCATACTGCCTTTTGGTTACTGTGTCTTTTCCAGAGTCATGGTCGTGGGTTTATTCACCTGGTTGTGGGCTTATTTTTGTGGTATTAACATCAATGTATCTCAAAATTCGGTTATAGGGTGGTCATTATGCCAAGATGTATGCTTTATGATTGTTGGTGATATAAATTATGCCTTGGGTCTGCAATCCCTTTGGCATTGTTATAAATTGATTCGGCTCATGAGAAATGCATGGAGGTTATACCTCTGTGTGATCTAGGGTACCTGTCACTGTTCAATGGATATTCACTTCTCCTCTGCATTGTTGTCCTACCCTACCCGTCGTTGAAATTTTGCGCCATTCAAGAGACCAAGAGTTATAAGGAACCCTGTGGTTCTATCCTGCTTGTATCGAAGGGTCTCTGCCTATTGGTTGATACGTTTTGAGGACCTCCAGTCCCTCTATGCTATTGATGACCAAGAAAAATCTTGATTGCTTCTTTGTATTCGTGTTTATAGAGCCCGATTTTAATCATCCCCAACTATTCTTACTCTTGACGGACATCTTGTGATTATATTAGTTTGGTTGTGTGGTCATGGAAATTGTGTTGAGTAACATATCATCTTTGTTTGATTGAGTTGATTGGAAAGTTGTGATCGGGGATGAGAAATGATATATAGTCAAGGGGTTGCCTCTTTTTCTTTATGACAGTTGCATCGAAAACCTAGCTCATTTTTATTTGATTAAATTGGTTGATTGGGGATCAATGATAATGTACAGCCAGAGGGATGCCTCTTTTTCATTATGCTTTGGATCACTATGTTCTTACAGCATGGTGTCAATTGCAAGTTGGTGACTATGTGTTTCATTAGTCCCGATCGAGATCATGGAAAATTGTGGAAATTGATGACTGTGATTTCATTGTCTCACTGTGTATCTATTATGGAGGCATTACACATGTTTTATTTAATTACATCATCAATGATGAAGCTCGAGGTTTTATATTATGGTTTCATTGCAAGTTTTATTGGTTAATAGAATGAAAAGGGCATGAAATTGGGAAAATTTAAAAGTCTGTTCAATTTGGAAAAGGGACCTATGTGTATGTTTTATTTGGACGATTGTGAATTATGGAAAATGTTTGATATTTTATAGTGATATATGATGGTTAGAGATGGAACAATGTGGCTATGTGTTTCTTTTGATTTTGTTTTAAATGAAAGGAAAGGAAATGAAAGAGACCAAGTATTCTCTTAACAAGACTGTTAAAAGGCATAGTGATTATGAGTATGATTACAGACTGTGTTAATTGAGAAGTTTGAAGAAATTGAATGTGGGACAATGAACAATTTTGACACACAACAATTGTTTAATTGGTACTAGTATCTTTTGTATTGAATATATATTTGTTTTTATGGATTACTTGATTTGTTTTATGAACAATATTCATTTTTTCCCCTACCATTCTCTCACTTTTTCACACATTACAAGTCCCCTCGCCTTCCCATATTCACTATCCACTCCCTGTTCTTATAATTAAATTATAGTTAAGTTAAACTCTGTATTATAACAGTTAAAGGATGACACAAGGATGAGTTAAAGTGATATATTCTTTTGATTTACATTACAGTTGATTGTTTAATGATTTGTTGAGAAGTAATCATGATCTACCCCCCCTTCATTTTAACACTTTTCGCTCAATACAATCCTTCACATATCCCATAACCCTTATTCACCCCCTGATCATTGACAAGTATTAAATGGTTTGTATGGATTGGATTGCATGAGTCTGATGTATTGCTGAGACAAACTTTGTTTCATATTTAAAGAGATGTCACATAGGGTTGTTGAAGAAACTAGTTGCTAATCAATAATGCATACAAGAATGATCTTTTTTAGTAGAGGTAGGCATGATTGAGTTAACATAGGAAGATTAAATTAGAACAGGGGCCCTAGAAGGCCAAGGTTTTCTATACATTTTGATGCAGACTCGCAAGAGTTGAGCCAACTATTTCAAGCTGGATTTTTTAACTAGATTGGAAAAGGAGTGGTCCAATCTAGGCCAGAAAGGCCTCCCTTCCAATTCCCACATGTACCTAGTATCTCAGTGTCCCCTCATGTATCATTACAACTTGAAGTCCCTGAAAACAACGGATGGAAAGATATTTTCCACCCGACAGTCTCCCAACATCGTGGCTGGCCTAACTTGTCTCTACCTACTCCTCCACCTGTTAATAAAATTGTCCAACCTGCCCCTGTCCACTCACCAGTACATTCTTCCCATGCAAGAAAAAGGTTAAAAATCAAGGCCCACCATGCTCCGGATAAAGGAAAATACGTTGCTGCCCCCTCCTCTCCCTCAAATGACTCTGCCAAATCTGTGTCCTCCCGCATGCATTTGAGAGATGATTGCTCTCATGTTATCAATGAGATTAGGCCTTAAGGCTCCACACAGCCTAAGGTAAATTCAGAGAGATCAAAGGGTGACAACAACAAGGGAAAGATTGCCTCCTAGAGTGGAAAATATGGGTTTTAAGTGTTTTTATTTATTGATTGTTGAGAACAGTTGACTTCTGAAATTTTGGACAACACACTTTTTTTTGGATATATGGATAATATATTTTTGGATATAATTTCAATTATCATTGATATAAATTGTCAAATTATGAGAGTGATGATGGGAGCCACAATGAGGGATGTGTTTGATTGATTAACTAGTTGTGTTATGCTTGTTAAAGAACTAAAGGGAGTCACAAGGGTTCCCACCTACTGATTATTATTTATTAAAAACCCTTATTATGATTTTATTACTTTTCCCCCTTAACTAAAAAGTTGGTTGAGTTTTAGTTAACTTAACTAAAGAGGCATTTCAACTAGTTTAACTAATTCTGATTGCTTAAAGGCAAAAGGAAAAGGAGGAACAAGGGGGCAATAGAAGGAGAATCCATACTAAGGTCTGCTCTTGAGTTTTATTGAGATAATTTAGTTTTCATTCATTATTTAATTCATTGAAAGCCTAATTCTCTTTTATGATAGCAGGGTCCTATTGTAGAAAACAAGATTCAGGGCTGGATTTCATCATTTAGACACTTGTTTTTCAGAGGTGTTGATCTATCTTTGATAGTCTGTGTAGACTTGTCTGTTTGTGAATTAAATTTCATGACTGATAAAGGCTATTGTGCATAGTTGAGTGGGCAACAATCTGTGGCAAGCTGATCCATCTTTTAAAGTTCAGTTTTTTACTTCTGTCAGAAGTCCTTTTGTATGGTTTTCATCGGGGACATCTAAGTTTGACTTTGGTCCAAACTTCCTCAGAGAATTTTGTAAAGAGAACGAGTCTTTTGATAATTTGGAATGAAATATACTATTGCTTTATGTCTCATCTGTGTTGATTATTGAATTGATGTTTTTACTTCTGTCTCTATATTTATTTCTGCATCTGTTATATTAAGAAAATTACATAAATATTGAATTTTTCAGCGATCTTTCATTTATAAAAAAATCATCCTAAGCACTTGTAATTAATACTTGTGAATTAGGAAATAATTTTTTGATGGCTATAAACATAAGGTGATATTCCTGTCTATCTTGATTTAGCTAAGTAAGATCTGAAAATGATTGAGTAAGATCATTTCATATCTTTTCCTCAACATAAGACCAATAATATTGTTGCAGAAAATAATGGCCATTAGATACATCTATGTAAATAAATCCAATGTGGAAGGCCAAGAACGTTTGTCAATGTGATGTGGTCGACTGAGGTTGAATCATCCAAGTTCGACCAACATCCATCGTCCCGTGTATTGGGGAAATTGACCTAAATGTGATCAAGGAGATGATCAAAAGGAAGCTGACCTATACAACATAGAAGAGGCATTGGTATTTAGAGCTTCTCATCGGATACTAACTCTATTTATTCCTCTCATCCCTTCGAGAGGCCTTATGTTTCCAACCAAATATTTTCGTTGACTTGGTCGAATTAGTCTACCGGTCGACCCGATCTACCCATGAGCTTGAGCAAGCGACGATAAATGGATGCAACTGTTTGACGACTAGCTGAAATGTACCATCGAATTCCAATGCCATCGACCAAATAGAATTGACTTAAGTATCCAATCATTCGATGATGCCACTCAAATCCATCTAATCAACTGTATGAGGAGGCGATCAATGCATAGATCAGAATGTTGGTCGACTCATGGTGTTTGGTCCAATAAAACTGAAGAAAGCGGCCTCAAGATCTGCCTACATGCTATAACAGTTCTATAAATCATTTGGAGATTCAGTCTTCATTGCAGTGCTTCGTTAAGCAATAAATACTGCAGTGCCAAAAGTGTCATAATTGTGGAGATTGAAGAAATTATGTCGTAATGGTTGAAGAAATATAAACCTCCCGATATGATTTGTTTGACCAGAATTCTTGTTACATTTCTGTAATAGACTCTCAGAGGCACATGTTCTTTGTTGTACACACTGGTAGGGAAGCCTCACGATATTGGTAAGATAGTTTTCTTTACTGTCGATAGTATCTGGTGAACGCGAAGGAAGCTGGAGTTCTAGAAGTAAACCGATGAGTACTAATCGACTAGACTGGTGAAGACGCCGACTAGACTGGTGAAGACCATAATGAGAAAGTAAGCAATCGAGTTCATATTTTGAATTTTTTTTTATCTAGGTCGAGGGAAGGAAAATTGAAATAAAAGAAGTGGACCTGGGATAGAGTTGATAGTGTGAGAGTTGATTATCATAGAAATTGATCATTTGTTGCATTGGAAGTTTTTATTAGATGCACTATCGATCGACAAAGATAAGTGAAAACCCTTTTGATGGTTGATCTATTTGTGGATGCAGTCAATTTCGAGGGACTACTGGTGTAGCCGATGTCGAGTGAGAAGACAACTGACTGAGTGCCATCATTGTCGAGGGAGCCGACTAACATTCAAAACAAAGGTCGAAATGATCTGCACATAGTTATCATAATGATGTGAGACAAAAAATAGCACACAGTAGTTATGGTTCATCATGCACTAGTCATGGTTCATATAACTATAAAATCAAAAGTAAAATATGATTTCCAAAACCAACCATAGATGTTTGTCACATTTTATTGTGGTATGCAACATGCAAAAGCTGGTAATTAAGTCTTGTAAAAGGATAAACTATACAAAGTTTGGTTGTTTTGTAAAAAATATTACATGAAAGGAATGTATTATATGAAGGCCAAGATAGTCTAGTCAGTGGGCTGAGTCAAGTCTATCATCGAGTCGAGTTTGAGTCAAGTCGACTTGAATTATAGTTGAAAATCAAGAAAGTTGAGTTGACCCATAGAGTACGACAGTTGAGTTGACTCATGTGTTAGTCTAGTAGAGTCGAAAAAGAAAAATATCCATGTTGATTGATCATATATTTAAGATAACTGAGTTGAGATAGAAAGGAGGGGGTTAAACGTGCATCTTCTTCAAAGGTAGGCGATCCCCTCCACCATTGTAATATGAGTCGGTTTTAGCCAACGAGATCGGTCTCTAATCTCTCATTGACACCAGCCAATTTCT
The DNA here is from genome assembly GCA_032191745.1 of Picea mariana. NCBI lineage: Eukaryota > Viridiplantae > Streptophyta > Pinopsida > Pinales > Pinaceae > Picea > Picea mariana. Next base: position 94,037 of record JASDQU010100172.1, read on the forward strand.
AGTTGACCACATTTCATTGAGTTCATTAAAAAGCCCCATAGGAAAAAAATATTATATTAGAGTCTTGTTATAGTTGAAGTCATGCATGTGCAGTAGAGTCATAGT
>JASDQU010100172.1:131942-148450 GCA_032191745.1 Picea mariana
AATGACTACCCTAAATGATTCAACATCTTGATTATGTCATGATAGATTTTCTGAGGGGTAGTTTTTTTACAATTATTTTATCAAAGAGTCATATAATTTGAAGTGTTTTTCTTCTTTTCTTATTTTTTATTTATTTCAATCTATCTTTTATTTATGAGTTTCGAAGATGAGTTGTTTAAAACTGATGGGTGATCAAGGATCTTGGTTGTGATTCACCATTAATGTTATTATATGCTGACACTAATCTCCTTCCCCTTTTCATATGATCCAACATCTCCTTTCATTAGTAACTAGACAAGGAGACTCACTCCCATTCATGAACTCACGCCCATTCAAAGAAAATACTTTTATTCTCACACCCATTCATGAACCCATGCCCATTAACAATAAGCGATAGAGAGCTCGAGCTCGCAAGGGGCACAGGGAGAGAGATCACAATATGCAAGGTTAGAGAGAGCTCACGGTTAGAGAGAGCTCGCAGAGGGCACCTAGAGAGAGCTCACAAGATGCAGGCTTAGAGAGAGCTAGCGTAGGGAACCAGGAGAGAGAGCTCAGGAAGAGTATAGTAAGTTGTTGAACATACTCCTCTGTATTTTCATAAAATTCCTTAGGGTGATCAGTGATGTCTTGATCTTGGAATTCATTGTGAATGTAGAGGATAATAGTGGTGTCCATGTTGACCATTCCCAACTTCCATAGAGCTCCCACTTGATATTGAACCAATGAAATAGGCCCTTGAGTCTATTCCATCCAAATCTTATCCTCTTGAAGAATAAGGAACACAATTTGGGAAATACCCAAGCTTGATGGGAGCAAAGAAACAACTTCAAAGAAATAACAAAGTTGGGGTTAAATTTCTTCAATGATTTATATTCAAATCCAAATAGACCAAACATTGTTAAAATTCTTAAACTTGCATATTACTTCCCAATATTCATAGATCAAGAAGGAAATGAAAACCTTTATACATAAGTCTCAAAGCAAGAACTAATGGAGGTATAATTTTCCTTTCGAAAGGATAAAAACTCAAGTCTTGATGGGTGGTCAATAGACATTTTCAACCCTTTTGTGATTGAATGGAAGGTGGTATCCTAGCTATAGTACAAGAATCAAGAACCTGACCAGGTAAGGTTATCGGGGCCATGAATGCAACTTTATTAGATCTAATTCCCAAAAGGGACAATATTTCCTCCTTTGACAACGTTTTCCCTATTTCTTTATGTGATTCTATCTATGAGATAATATCGAAAGTAATTGCAAGAATCTTTAAGTGAATCTATAAAAATCTATCTCCTAAGATAAATTAGGTTTCCTATAAGGCATACAAATTCATGATGTAGTAGGGGTATCCCAAGAAGGATTTCACTTGATAAAGGAAAAGAAGATTCCATCAATTATAACTGAGATTGATTTGTAAAAAGTATATGATAGGGATGATTGGATGTTTCTAAAATTGACATCTACTCACAAAAGATTTAAGTTTCCCTTCATAAATTGGGTTGAAGCATTCTTGACATCATCTTATTTTGTTGTTCTCGTAAATGGATTAACAACCCACCTTTTTTAAACCAACAAAATACCTAAGGGATGGTTGTTCCAAAAATTAAAGTGTTAAAAAATTATCTCTAACTAGAGGGTTAAAACACGATCTCCCCTTCAATTTACTTGATTTCAATAAATGATCAAAATACATGTGTTTTGTACGAAATGAAAATTCATATGGGCATAGAGATTGGCCTTGATTATTTCAGAAAGTGGAGAAGATATTTTAGGCTAGTGTACTACATGGATTTCCATGGGAGGCAATTAACATTGATAAAATCGGTGCTTCAAGCAACCCCTATCTATGAGAACTTTTTTTATTTATACTTGTAGGGATACTATAAAAAAAAAAGAGACTATTTGACTTCTTATGGAAAGGTAAGGACATGTGGATTTTATTAAGTACACTGGAAGAGGCTAGAAAATCCAAAAGCATTAGGGGGACAGGATTTGAAAAATATCCACTTCTTTGGAAAAGCTTGAGTAGGAATGAATACTTAGAGATTAATCAAAGTACTAGGGCTGTGGGAAAATGTAATTTAGATAAAATATATTGATCCATTATTTGTTGAAGATTGGATACAAAATGTATTAAATAGCTAAAATACGAAAAATATAGAAGAAAAATAAATACTCACACACCATCCACAAATAAACACAAGATATGACTTGGGAAACCCAATACGGGAGAAAACCCAGCTAGAAGGTAAGGTCTCTCTACTCTCTTTTCTTCAAATGAAAGTACAAATAAATAGGCACTCTCTATGGATTTTCCTTTGACACTTTGGCCTATATGGCTAGTAAATAATCTCTCACCCTCTATTATGTTCACATAAAACCACTCTCAGATGTTTTTCTCACCCATGGAACTATTATCGTAGGATTTTTACTTGTGCAAAACCCACCACATGATTCCCAAATCTTGTGTAACTATGGAAGAAACTACCAATTCCACCTAAGTAGCATCTTCCCTCATTTTAGTGATGGAGGTCCACCACAATGGAGGATTCCTTAGTGACCTCAAGGGATCGAATAACAAGTTCAATAGCCAATCCTACCGCCCCCTATCTTAATCACCTATTAGTTGGTCTAGGTCTAGGATATGTAAGGTGATTGTTGTACTTGCAACATAATCCCAATTCCTTCAAGAAAATCCATCTCCCAAGTTCATTTCCACAAAAATATTAGCCATCGAGGTCTTGTCTAGGAAGTATGTTTTCTCATCAATATCCAACATCGATCAAACTAGGAGGTCTTCCATCAAAATATGTGACACATGCCTCCAAATGCCCAAACAAGTTTCCACTCCAATATTTGTAACGTGGCATGGAATGAGAGGCCCATGTACATGAAGAATATCCCCAAACTTCCTATGCCATTCTGACCAATGCCTCAAGAGTGGTAATATTGCATCGAGAGTTGTGAAGGAGCTCAGGTGTTGTGAAGATACCTTGGGAGTTGTGAAGATACAAATCAATAACAACTCTCATATTTGATACTTAACAATGTACTTTACTCTCAATTGCTTTCTCCCTTTTGACATTTATAGGCCACATTTACCTTTCTACCATTTCTTCTCCTTTGGTTCATATTTCCGACGAGGGTAGTGTTTTCGTTGAGTTAAAGTTCCACCTTTCTTATTCAATTTTTTCAGAAATACATGATTTGGGTCGCCATTAAATTGTCCAAAAGCTCTTAGGGTAAAGTTACATGAGAAAAATTATCAACATAATAGGATACTAGAAAGAGTAACACTATGGTAATCATTATGAGCTTACTGTGATACTAATAGGATACTAGTAATGAACTAGTGTTACATATTGATTGATTGACTATTTCTGTCATTAATGGTTTTATAGGACGTACAAGAAAATAGGTAATTTTCAGATCTATATTCATTGAGTGAGGGAAGTTCAGGTAGAATAGAAGAAAGTGAGACATCTAGTAGGTCTAACAGGCGAATATCAACTAGAGGTGAGAAGATCAGAATAAAATCCCATAAACGCATGGAATTTTTTCTTGTGAAAGGGGGATCATGTTCTTATGATCATGAGAGCATAGACAACATCGAGGTGACCTTGAGGTACAAACATATAGTGAAAAAATGGGTACCCAAGGATCTTCCTGAAATAAACACTGATTTTTGTGTAAATGAAAGTATATATCGGATTGCTCCATCATCATTACATGGTTTGGGGATATTTTCCATGGATTCCATAAAGGTCTGCTACAACGGATTAACTGAATTGATGGAGTACTTTGGACCCTCTTATATCTACAAAGATTGGATACAAATAGTCCAATATACGAAATGCATGTGAAGATATGGCATGGTTGCAAATTATATACAGCTAAAAGACAATGATCAAAATAAAGGAGAAACTATCTACATTAACGGAAGGCCAAAAGAAACAGGGAATATTGCAGGGTTTATAAACAGTACACGACCCGCGACCAAAAATAAGCGACCCTATTGCATATTTTAGGGGCATGAAGGAAATTGTGTATTCGTATGTGAAATAAAATCAATAGTTGCAGGGGAAGATATATTGATTGATTACAATTTGAATCGAATAGATACATATGTTTCTATTATGTGGGCGACACGTATACTAATTTACCCAACCTATAAGAAATGACTCTCATATTTTTTTATTTTCATTATGTTCTATTTTTGTTATGAACATTTGAATTTCTCATACATTTGAATTTATTTCTCATGATAATGATCACGGTTCTAATTTTACTGTAATGTGGTAGGATGATCATGGTAAATCAATAACAACTTCAGAACTGGTAAATGAACAACAATTTTTTAATTTCATTTAATCTTCATTTTATTTATGTGGCGAAATCTTATTTTATTTGTTTACATAACCGAATTCTCATTTATTTTTTCGAATATGTAGTCGGTGGTACATGATGTTGATGATGATTCACTCCAGGAAAGGGATTTGTATGAATCCCCTGAACCTATGATTTTAATAAGAAAAACTATCGATAGAGGAAACAAGGAACTATCTCACTTGTTAGATATATTCTAGATCAAACTCTTGAGGTTGAAGAAAGGATTGGAGAAGTTATGCCAAGGCATAAGACATATAATGTAATAACCATAATTTCAAGTTGTTTTATTTTAATTTCATAAGATCAATTATGAAAGCTTGATTTCTAACTTTTACATTATCTAAACGAAAAATTGTTTTCTTTCTTATATAGAGATTTTTGGATCTTGTTGACATTGACATGAATGGTATCGGTAGTAGTGGTACTGCACACACGCCATAGGGTCCCAATGAAGGCCCTCGTATAGCTACCAAGATGTAGTTATTTTTATCTCCACCTTCCATACCATTAGGTGGGAGCCACGACACGCCCACCAAAGAAGCGGCCACACAGGTAGGCTTTGGAGGTGGTGATGGAGATGAGGTCGATGATTTGACAAACTATATGGTTTCTTTTCCTAAAGCAAGACGTGTGACCAACATAGGGACCCTTAAGGGAACCTTTATGGTCAACAAGGAAGGGCTTCCATTAAAGAAGGTTAAAGTCCCACGTAATTTTTAAACTTTTATTTTTTTCATGTTCTCTATGTAGACAAATAAAAATCATCTAAATTATTATTTTTAAATTAATAATCATATAATCATTTTGTGTGTAGGGAACAAGAAGTTTTACAGGTCCTTCGAGAATAAGGATTTGCAGTTTTTTAGGACCACCATATGGGAGAGGTAAAATTCCCATAATTCCAACCTCAAAAAAGAATTGATGGATCATCTAGAACGTGCTTTTGGTGTAGATACTTTTAATAAGACCTTGGCCACCGCCACAACTGGCCAATATTTAAAATATACGTGAGAAACATATAGGAAGAACTTGAAACAAAATGATAGGTATGAACATCCTCTTATGATTCCATTGAGGTAGTGGAAGGCCCTCATCGAGGACACAAAAGAGAAGAAATTGACAGATGAAGGAAAAACACCATCTGGTCCCAGAAGGTAAATTACAATTTCAATTGAATACCTTGAACTTTTTTAGATGTAAATAAAACTATGGTATATATTAACATACTTGAAACTTTTGATGATAGATTGATTGACACGTCTGATCTAGGTGGATATCGATGGCCACCCACCTTTTCCAAATGGCTCAAAATAGTTTTCTGGCAATTCTGGCAATTTACTATTTTTAGCAGGTTTTAACTTTCGGGGCCATTTTGAGGGTCCAAATGAAGGTTTTTTGAGATTGAGGTCCCCAATGATATCCAAAGTCGTGATTAAGACCCCAAAATGAATCTCCTTGAAAATACATTTCCAAAGAGCTATCACACACCTAAAACGGAGATCGTATGAAAAAGTTACGATCCCGGGAAGTTGATGTACTCACTTACCCAAACGGGGCCCACATGACTTTTGGCGCTTCATCTCCTAGGGTTAGGTTTTTGGAATTCCTTCTTATTGTAAAAATTCCTTCAGAGCCTCATTGTAATCATCTTCTTGCGAATGCGAGTAGCCATCACATCTCTTCTCAGAGATAAGCTGCCACCATTCTACCGAGTCTTTCACTCTATATTTTACAGTCTCTGTACATTTATTTCATTAATAGAAATCATGTATTACTTTATATCTGTGTTTATGGTTGCATATCTGATATATTTCTGTTATATTATTGAATATCTACGATATCTCTGCGCATTTCTTTATTATATCTCCGATGTCATTTCGTGTCAAAAATAATCTAGATCAACGTCAAAGGCCACAAAAGCAAGGATTTCCAAATGTGGCCAGCACAAGCTAGGAAAGAGAGGCTACTTGAAGTTGTAGTCACGAATTGTAAGTACCTAAATATCTTATTTGTATCTCCTTAAAACTTTTAGGTAATTACAACAAATAACATAAGAAATACATACTCTTATGCAATGCAGGGTGATGAGTTTGGTACTGAAACCATAGAGGAAGACCTCAAGCTTGGTTACAAGTATAGTTATAAAGCGGTAGTTGAACACCAAAAAAGCTTGGGGAAGATATCAAGAACCAATTTGCAGAATAAGGTAAGTAAAATTCAATCCACATTAACCTTTATTATTAAAAGAGTACAACCATGTTGGATATTATTAATATTTACAACTTTGTTTTAATCAGGGGAGCAACATTGTTAATGAACGCACTAGTACTATTGGAGAGTAGTGCATTGATAGAAGTTGCAACCAGAAGATGGTTATGATCCCATTTAGTCCCAATTTTCCATAGAGGCGCAACCACATGATGGTGCTACGACCAAGCTGGCACATGATGGTAATATGGTTGTATTTTAATCATATACTTAATAATTTTGTAGTTATACATTTTGTATTTCTATTTTTTTTTACTTATACATTTATGATTGTACTTATAAATTTTGTGGTCTCAATGGTAGAGAATGTTGTACTTGAGGCTCGTATAGCTGAAGAGGAGCATGCGAGGGAATCCATTCCAACAGTGCCGACTAGTGCACTAGGTAAATAATTACATTGCATGTATTTGTTTTAATATTTTATTTTTTTTGTAAGTAAGAGAGGGGAGAATCCTTCTATTCAATCCATGAAAAAGTACAGAGTGATACATTGAGTTGCAGATGGGAAAAGACCCCCCAGAAAGAGAGCATGGGATCATTTGTAACTATCCTATGCTAAAAGAGAGCCAGATGAAACCATACAATATAAGGAGAAGGACCGGATCATTGTGTTTGCCAATGAGGATCCTTTCTACCTTTTTTTTTGCGAACATCAATCCAACCAGAGGAGCTGGTAGGCTCAGTGGCCTTTACCACCAAAGACAAATGGTCTAAAGAAGTGCCAAAATCTTGCGCTGCTGAATTCCGTGGTGCTTCTTTGTCGCTATCTGAGTTGTCTGATTCATGAGGTTGCTTCTGAGTCCCTGGGAGCGACACTGAGATCATGATTGTGTCATTTGTTTCCTGCTTTTCGTGAGGTGGGTGCAAGGATTTAATTGTGGTAGTTGGAGTCATGACTTTTGAAACTGCAGGATTTTGTGCCGAGGCTGCAGGCTGGTGTGTTGGGTCGACAGATGGCTGCTGAGTGAAGGTTGGGGTCTGCGAAGGCATTGAGGAAGGCGAAGGCGTTGGAGCATCTTTGTGATGTTGCTTGTTGTCAAAGGAGGCATTCGGGCGGCTTTTGTGGGATTTTGGTCCTTGCCAACCATTGGCTCTTTTCCGTGCACCAGAAATTGTGGGAGGGGTGGGGGAAAGAGGACAAGTTGCTTGGAGGTGCCATGTTTGTTGACAGGAGTGGCATCTGAAACATGTGTTTTCATAATCGACCATATGTATGAAAGGATCTCCATCACCCCAATCTATAAGAATTCTATCCGGAAGCCCTTGACTGAGATCAATTTCAACGCAGATGAGGGCGAAAGTGATGAATCCTTTCGTTATTCTGTCTGTGTCTATCTTGATAAATCTACCCAATGCATTTCCCAGGGTGGGTAAAAAAGATGCAGAATAGAAATGCAGGGGTAGATTGGGTAGTATTACCCATACTGATGTAGTCATGGCTGTCATGGTCAGTGGATTGAAATCCAGGAACCATCGCTGCATGGAGAGACCAGATCTGCCCCAAAACCAAGGACCTTTCTCTAGCACGTGCTGACATTCTACTTCGGTGGAGAATTTGACGATGAAGAACCCCTTGGAATAGAAGAATAGCTCGTGACCCTCCGACCAGGTCTTGTTAACCCATTCCTTTAGCACAGGGGCTGAGGGCCAAAGTCTGTTGAAGCGGCAAATGAGGGCTTTGGCCTGGTAGTGAAAGGCATAGCCATAGACTTGGGGGTCTTCGACTTCTACTGTTGGAGGTTCTGCACATTGCTCCACAATGAAGGCACCTCCAAAGGGATCCTTTACTTTTGAAGTTTCTGCCTGGAGCTTCGAAGGAGCAGAAGTCCATGATTTCACAGCCTGCTTGTAAGAGCTTGGATGGGTCACTGAAGGCGCTCCTCCACGCAACCGAGAAGTGATAGAAATGGTTGCGTTTTTTAGATTTCCGTAATCTCGTAGCAGAGAGCCATCCCCAAGCTGCCGACCTTCGAAGATTAGTCATTGGAATCTATGCGAAATCCCTGTGGCTTGGTGGATTTGGGTTTTGAGCTCAGAGACAGAGTGTGAGTCTTGAACCTACAAGCAGAGGGAAGATCCGGCAATGGTTTTTATAAAAAGAGGAAAGCTTGTCGTGATCTCAGAGCTAGTCTTGCTGCTATTTAGGTTAAGGCATCGACGGCAGAGGCTAGGGTTTAGTACTTGTTGGTTCCCCTCGGCCCTACAAAGGATCATCGCTTCCTTCTCCCCGTTAGGGTTCCGTTTCATTTGCATAACCCTCACGCAGTCGCTCAGCGATCTCTTGGGTTCTGGGGCGATTAGAAGTTTTCTCACCTGACCGTGTAACCTGATGGTGACAAGGTCCATTCCCTTGGGGCCACGGGAGGTGTAGAGGATTCACGCAGCAGCCCTGGCGGCCGAGACGGTGGCCTTTTGAGCGTTTGAGCCATGGGTTTTCTGCTCCTGCTCCCTTATGCTTAAAAATGGTGTCCCGAACTGATCAAATGCCAACGCCATTCCCTCATGAGCATGGCTATAGTTGACGGAGGCATAGCCGTGAGGGTTCCTGGTGATCTGAGCTCTGCCGACGCTAACTGAAAGAGCGGGGGCCAACTGACTGAAGAAGTCATAGAGCTACCATTGGGTGATGGTGGGATCCATATCTCCCTCATACAGAGAAGCTTTCAGAAGAAACGATGCCGCCTATTGCTGTTGTTGCTGAACGGGGTTCAGCATCAGCGCCATGGCTTCCCCTAGGGTTTCAAAACCTGGAGAGATCATATTTTTTTTAATATTACTGAACTAGTTCAATGATATTTAAAAACTGGCCATTTAAATTTTGTATTTGTTTCTTTTGTAGGTGATGCCTCATCACAGGAGCCTCCATTACACCATGAGTACCCTGCGACTAGGCGTGCTCTGCATGATAGGACACAATCACAATCATATTTTGAAGAGGACCCAAAGAACAAAGATGTAGATATTGATGAAATTATTAGGAACTATAGAGCTAAGAAGTAGAGGCCGAATAAAAGTACTAAATGATGATGTACATGAATATTTTAATATTTTAATATGTTTTTTTTTGCTGTAAATATTTCAATAGATTTATATGTTGGGTATTGGGGAATTGAGAGTGATGTGAAGGGAGGGGGTAGGGGCCATAAGATCTTTTGCCTTCACATGGTTGGCCTTGTTCAGTAGAGAATAATTTATTGGAGTCATTTAATCTTGGATAAAACCTCCCTTGATCCAACATAGCAACAACAAAGTCAATGTTGACTTCGTTATTGCTACTTCAAATCAAGGGAGGCAGTTTGATCAAATATTAGGCGTGTGGATCCAATAAATTATTCTCGAAACCAAGAGGAGATCATTTAGGTATGTTCTGACACTCTCATAAAAATGCATCTTAGAGTAAATAACGCACTACAAATATTACTTCTATTGATTTTTTAGATATTTATGGAAGTTGAATGATTTTGGCAGGTAGTTTAAGATCTTTCTTCATCGATTGAGGGAAGCTCAAGACTAATATAGGGCCATACAGCTAAATATAAATATGCGGGGCCAACCATTCCAACTGTACTGTCGACCAATTCATCAGATCAGGTGTGATTGCTCCTTTCATCATATAAGTTTATATAACCATCAATTCTAGTTATTTTAATTTAGATCTGTTTATTTCTTTTTAAACATAATATAGCTAAAAATGTGTAGAGTGAATAAATGGATCCATGCTACCATATTTACCTTATCCTTGCTAGATCTTGTTGCATCACAGGTTGTTATCGACATGTGGGTAGTTTTTTCACTTGTTCTATGTTCTTCTATTTTCATGATCATCTAGGTTCTTCCTTGTCTATGATTGTTGTGAAATGATCAAGCACATATTCTTGGATTTCTAGTTTTCCATGATTATTGCCTCTATTCAATGGTTGATATGGGATTACTATGTAGAAGGTGATCAATGGTTAGAGTGCATTAAACCTTAACACTTGCTCTTAGTTAACATAAGGTAAACAAGTATCAATATTTATTCCATATCACATCTTACCCTATGAATGCCATTAGTCTTTCTCATATTACTACTCTATGCATGTATGATCTAGCCATAGTGAAAGCTCTCTACAAGCCATAGTGAAATCTCTCTACCTTTATCATGACCATATGAAGTTTCTCTCTATAACAGTCTATGTTTCCGTATTCAACGCTATCTAAGCTCTATCTTAACCATATTAAATCTATTACATAGATTAGTCTAATCTTAGTAATGGAAATCAGACACGTATGTGATTCGGATCCTAATAGTAATGATAAATCAATCGAATTAGAACATAGTTAATATCCCAGGGTAATGAAAAATCTAACACACTTAGTTATTACTGGTGATATTGCATGTGTAATGTGTAATTGAGTAAGCATAACTAATCTAAATACATACAACAAATTGGTTATCATTCTACATGCTCTATCTAAACTAAGCCATACTATATATGGAATCAGGTTTCATCATGTTCATGTTACATAGTTCTAGAACCATTATTATTGATATCTAACATGTTGATCAATGTTATATAACATAGTATTTGAACAAAAGAACTTATTTAAATGTTGCAAACATTTCTCCATTGCAATACTATGTCACTATATAATCATCTTTTTCATCAAGGCTATTTAGATTCACTAAGTTGAAAGGTTTATTTCCCCAATGGATATCAAAGGATTTGGACTCGATTCATGCTGGATAAGGGAAACAAATTTTCCAACTTCTATTAAACCTGTGATTGTATTGATCCCAACATAATCATGAAGGTATTTCAACTCAACCTTAAGAGTTGCACTATAGCCACATGTTTTTTTTGCAKATAAACTCCATTGACATTTTGAGTTTGCATTGTCAATGGATTATCCTTGATTTATAAATGCTTGGACTACACCTCTCCTAGGAGCTCCATGAACCATGTTTTAATCATTGGCATCACCCTTGATAAAACATGTCACTTGTTCTTTATGCAAAGAAGATACTCTCACCATTACAACTAGTTTGTTTTAAAATGGGTAGTCCTTTTGTTTCTGGAACAGAGTGATTGCAGTTTCTGAATCAAATGGGGGAACTTGGTCCTGAAGCTCTATTTTTCACCTCTCAACATCATATAAGCAACAAATAAAAAAATATTATAACCCATGTTACTACACTGATTCCAGGTTATAAATAAGCCTTTGAGGCATTTACTAAATAGACAAAAACTAAGAATTCTTCAACATGAAATCCATAGGTAAAATTCCACTTCTAGTCATCATATTTCCACCATCGATTTTTTGTTAGTGCCCTTCTATCATGAAAAGGGAATATTTTGTTTTTTCCATGCAGATGGTATTCCTGAAAATCCTTTTCTGGTATATACTTCGATGTGTTTCTCGGCCTGTAGAAATATCAATGGTATGGGAATCTTCCTTCCCATTTGTTTTTACGATATTGAGAATATCTCTCATTGAAGCATCCCAAAATCCAAGATAAAAGAAACTTCCACTCAAAAATATTCCTCAGACACACAATAACCAGGAAACTAGAGACGCCCTCCTTTTATAATGCTTCCACCTTTTCTGTGTTGGGCTTTGACCATCATCTTCCATATTTTACATTGCATAAAACATCTTTACAATATTCAAGCTTTCTCGTCCTTCTCTATATGGTTTGTTGGCTTTTTCAAAAACATTTGAAAGGTTTTCTCGATTGAATCCCTCAACCATCTTTACTGTAGCTTTGTAATCTATATATCCATCTTTAAAAATCACCTGAATGAGGCATTCTCGTAATGTCGGATCACTACCATATGACAATAACACTGACCCTGAGAAGCATAGAAATTCCAGACCATAATCAATGAAACCTTTTTACTATTTTCAAACATTCCAACGAGAAGTACCATTACTATCACATGCCCCAACTTCATTTTTAGTTCATCATGAGATTGTATCTCCAACCACTTTGGTCATTCATGAAGTCTATAAATGCAATACGTCCATCACACATTGCAAAAATGTTTCTATGATGTGGATCTTCATGAAACAACCTAAATTCAAGCAATTGTCTCAAAGAAGCATTCACACCAATTGTGAGAAAATCAGGCAGACAGATGCGGTAGATCAACCTCCAAATGATCCTCAAACAAAACTCCTGCACTACCAAAAATGGAAATGTCAACCCAATGCTTTCTCCTGGACACTTGTAGACACTTGGTGCATAATCCCATAAGGAAAAAGGAAACTCTAATTTTTCAATTCTTTGTTTCAAACTTCATGGTGTTATTTCTTAAGATTTGGGGAATTATCCCACAAGGAGAAGGAAAAACCCTTTTGAAATGTTTATATACGCTGATTCATAGACTACATGTTCGACGACATGAACCCAAGGTTATCCACTTGTGAGTTTAGCGCTTGGTGCGCTAGGCTTTGTATTGTATGTTGTGATTTGGTGGTTGACATGTGGAGTTTGGAATATATATTTGATATGTGATGATATGGCCTAGGTTTAAACTTAGGAATTAGGTCACTTGTGCACACACACCACTCTTTTTTTGGGAGTATTTACAAATAAAAACATAATTTTTATTTGAAAATATAAGATGACATACAACTAGGGTTTTTAGGCAAAAAGACAATTATTGTGTTTTTAGAATGCTCTACGACCTTTGATCACTGCACGGTCTCTAACCCAAAATCATACTATTTCACCAACCTATAAACCATATGTACACGAACATATTAAAATTGTCAACTACTATTGTGTTTGACTCAATCTTGGGTTGTCATTGGCACAACAAGAATTGTGCAAACATAACTGTTTTTTTTTTTCATTGATTGGTCTTGGTTTTCCATAGAAACTAAACCAAACAGTGAGGCAATCTAGGAACATAGTATTATTTCTCTGTTGATGATGAATAACGCATAAAATTTGTACCTAGAGTTGCACCCAAAACAAAGAACAAATTTGTATATTTGTAAAATACCTATGTTGACGAAATTGACAGGTCATAGGCCTACCATTTACAAAGCATATTATTTGTTGAAATCAAATATATATTGATCGAAGGGTTCTAGGAACATTACAATGTTATAGAAACTTTTTCCATTTTAATTTGAAATGCAATTCACAATAGACTATCTCCATCTATCCATATTGTTGCTACCAATTTCTCTAGAAACCAAGTGGATAGCATATTTCCATTAAATTTAAATATGACATTAAAGATGGACACACATATCATGTCTAGCAGTTTTCATGTTTCATCCTATTAACTTTGAATTACAAAACTGTAGAAAAACAAACAATTCTTGAATGGATCTAGTAACTTTAGGTGATGTTCATACGGCATTCCCAGTTCCACTTCTTTCCTTTTGATTCGAGTTATAAGGCTGATACATTCCCATGCCATAGACCTTGGACCATTTCTCATGAATTCACCATCCCCTTCTTGGGCAAGAGGAGAGGGTTTTGTTCCAGTCCTTACACCTCTAACGTGCACTATGGTATTCATCATACACTCGACACTACTGAAGGAGTAATTAATCAACAAATGTGTCTATTGAGTCACATTATTTTTGTCCATAATGCCTTAGCTCAATCTAGTAGGTTCACTTCTCTAATCCTCAATGGATGTGCAGTTTTGTATATGCCAATCTTTAATACCGACCAACTTATATAAGTTTGGAAAAATACATTGCCTTATGAATGTGGCAGTGGAATATTTTAGCGATTGTCAGTATAATATGGAAAAATTCCTTTGACATATATGGAAAATGATTCATGCTAGCTTGAAACTACAAGAAGACAAATTGTTTTTTGTATTTTGAGGAGAATTATTTTAAAATAATATCTTCAACCATCATTTCATTAAATTTGAGACAGAGAGAGAGAGATTCATTCTTCGAATAGAATTCACAAGTTCTGAATGCTCGTTTTTTCACATTACATATTTTATGAAGGCAAGAACATGTCATGAGCCTTGTGAATTATGTTTCCAGTTTATAGTGTACATTTAATCTTTTGGATGTTATTCCAAAAAGGAAATGAACATGGCCTATTTGTTTAAATGAACAACCACAATTATTGAGTTCCATTCTTGTCCCATGATCGATTTGGATGAAAGACGAAACCTAGAATCAAGAGTACTATACATAAAACATTACCTTCCAATGAAATATCCACACATGGACCTATATAATATTTTCCAGATAGAAGAGATAAGAGGGGAGGGTATGTGCTTCAAAATTGAATATCCTTACGAATCTCATGAACAAAGAGATGAAACATAGAAGTATATTGATACAAAAATACAACTCTACTGTGATGCATTTGGAAAAGAATTCTATATATGGAGATCTTTTGTATTTACTTATTTTTATCAAGAACAACCTCAAAGAAATCATATTCACCCTCAGAAGGAGAGTTTTTGTTCTGCACATCATGTGAATTGGAACATTCAACATTTGCTAGACATTCTGAATCAAGTTTATGCATTGAGAAAAGATCACCACTATCTTCATAAAAGGCACATGGTAATTTTTGAGGACTAGGAAAAAGCGGCCTTTTGAAGCATAGATTAGCCACCATTTGATCATTGGTCGGAGCATACTCAAATGCACTCTGGCCATGATTTACTAACATAGTTACATCAAAGTTGGTTGCAATTATTGGGTATGGACGATTACTAAACTCACCTAATTTGCACTTCATAGAGTAAGCATATTTGTCGTTTAATGTATAATAAACTCTTCTGTTTTTAGGATCAAATCCACATCCAATGATAGTTTTCACAACACCCTAAGATATTTTTGTAGAATATAAATTATGCTACTCTATCTCACCATATACATGATCGATCCCTGCATCAACACCTACATGTTATTTCAATTCAATTTCCAACCTTCATGTGAATACAATATGGAACTGTAAAGAAACTACAATATTCATTTCATAGTTGGAGAGATATCAAGAACGTGTTATTCATTATTATTAGATAAGGTATTGGCTATCTGATGCAAGAGCATCTCCATGAAGCGCAAGTGGAGGATAGATGGATATACACCAGCACACAATTTGAAGACATTTTGAAATTTAAAATATGAAACATTAATGCAATAGCTGAAAAGATGTAATTGTTCTTAAATGTTTTGGGGATTGTAATGCAGATCTTGAGCATTTCTCTCATCTGTCGGTTGGAGGCATTTAATGTAATAAATGTAAATTAGTTATAGTCTTTATTTCAATAAGATAGTTTAGAGTTGTAGGAGGGAAAACTCAAGAAAGATCCCTCGTAGATGTATTGTATTATCATTCTCAATTGTAAGAGTAGAAGAGTAGAAGCAAGAGACCTTAGGAGAGCAGAGAAGAACGAAGATTGTGGAATTTGTTTGAGCAAATAGCTGTTGCTAAAGAAAAAACATGTACAAAGCACTTGAATTAATATAAGAATTATTTGATCCAATTTCATGGTGTTGTTATGGTTACTATTTCCATCTATTGAATGGTATGTTTACAGTTTTCTTACATGCTCTGTTATGCATTTGTTTCAATGCTTTGTGTGTATGATTTCATGTTGAATGTATGAATTATGTGAGAGGGAGAGTATAAGTTTAAATTTCTCCTTGTCCTAATAATTCTTGCAAGGAGTGCAGTGGAGGTGAACAAGGAGTGCGTTGACAAGATTATGAGTTTTACCTCAGAAACGCTCAAGAGAGATAGAGTTGTTCTTATACCAACAAAAGTGAAAGTAGAGCACAAAGCCATGTAATGTGTGCACAGGCCAGGTCGAGTCTTATACTTTTCCAAACCAAGTGAGTGGTTGAAGAAATTATGTCACAAGGAG
>JASDQU010100172.1:148529-184664 GCA_032191745.1 Picea mariana
AAAGGAAGGATGAGGGTTGAAGTCACCTTGCAGAAACAAATCTCATGAGGGTTGACGCCAATTGTTTGTCCAGGAAACACCGATATCATGAACCAATGGTTGGAATTCTCGGAGGGAGAAACAACAATTTTCCATGGATCCTTGGATTCAATAGATCCATGGAGAGGATAAGATTGAGTGTTTTCCAACACTCGCAAGCTCAGGAGAGATAGCAGCTGTTAGATCCATAGGAAGGTGGGTCATTAATTGGGAGCTTTGAAATATTGACATTTCAAGAGTCGGGAGAGTGGAGGAACTTGCTACCCGGAAGTCACGAGTCATGAAATCCCAATAAGATAAGGAAGGATCCAGTCCGTCGGATCATGAGGGAATGAGGAATGTTCATCTAGCATAAGATATCATTACGAATTCACATTTCAGGAGAAAAGAAGAGGGGCACTTCACAAACCCCCAATATGTGAAATCCTGATGTGATCTAGGTCATCAGATTGTGGGAGGTTCAGGAGCGTTGATCTGTGGTGAGAAAGGCACGAGTTTGAATATCAGGAAAAGGGACAAAACTCACATCACGAGTTCCCGAAACGTGAAATATCGACACGCTTGGTGGTGGACCCTATGGTTTGAATGGAGGTCATATGGTAGAATAATAAGGGAGGAGCTAGTGACCGTTATCCCATTTTGGGGTTTTGGGAATTGGAGGAGTCAGGGTGACTCACAACAAAAGTCCCAAAATCATGAAACTCGAGGCACCTTTTTGGGGTTAATTCTGTGGTCACGCCGGTGGTCAGGTGGAGTGGAGGATCGTGTCTAGTGCATTTTCATGTGGGTGGAGCATATAAAAGGATACTTGTGGTTATATGTGTGAAGGGTTGCAGTGGAGAACAAGGAGCCATTTTGGCTTGGGAATTTTAAGATCCAAGGACCGAGAGGTCAAGAAGACCCTGCTAATATGGGGGTCTACATCAGGTGGTATCATAGCTAACAACTTTTTTTTTCTGTAGAGGAAGATAGGGGATAGTTGTGATTCAATTTTGCGTGGACAGATTGAAACAATGCTGTCAAGGAGATGTCAAGAGAGACCTATGCCCGATCCAACCATGGAAAGGGAGACGAGGGAACTTTGTTCTTGATTGGATGCTATGGAGACAACATTGAGGTGAACACCTGATACTGGAGATATCAGTGAGGCCAAAAGTGAGAACGAAGCTGGAGCCGAAGTAAAAGTTGTAGCCGAAGATGTTGCAGAAGAATGTCTATTCAAAGTTGTTTCCAGAATAGGTTCCAGAGAAAAAATGGACATCCTAATGTATGAAGTCAAATTAGACGTTGAGGAGATGCTAGATTGGTTTATAGCTCTAGATAAATACTTCGACTATAAGGATATCGAAGAAGATAAGAAGGTAAAGCATGTTGTCACTATACTTAAAGGGCACACAACACTGTTGTGGGATGAACTATAGGCTGACAGGTGTTGCAAAGGAAAACAAAGAAATAAAAGTTTGGATAGGATGGTCGCCAAGATGAAATCCAAATTCATACCTAGGGATTATCAAACCAATGTGTTTCAAAGAATGCATAAATTAAGATAGAAAGGGATGATAGTGAAGGAATACACTGAGGAATTTTACAGGTTAAACATCAGAGTTGGTCATTGCGAGAGTGATGATGAAAAAGTCACTAGATATATGAATGGCCTGAGATATGAGATTCAGGATGAGATTACCATGGTTACAGTCAAGAATGTATAAGATTATTACCAGATTGCTTTAAAGGAAGAAGTGAAATTGGCCCGAAAGCAAGGTCAAAGGGGTAGATGTAGAATTCATAGTAGAGGCAAATAAATTTCCCATGACAAAGTACATAAGCCCAAGGATGAAGAGAAGAAACCTCATAACCACCCAAAAAGGGGAGGAAGCTCACAAGGAGCAAAGTATGTCGATAGGAACACTTTTCCTCGAGCAAGAGGAAGAGGAAGAGGAAGAGGAGGTGAAGTAAAGTGTTTTGTCTGTGGAAAGGTCAAACACAAATCATGGGACTGTCCCAATAGAAAAGGAGATGGAGGAGGAGAACCTCGCAATTCAGAAGTGCAAAGGAGAAATTTTGAGGAAAAAGATGCAAAAGGTGGAAGATCCTTGATGATCAGAAAAATTCTCTTGAAGCCAGAGAAAGAGATGGAGAATCCAGTCCATAGGAATAGTTTGCTTAGGACTTCTTGCAATACCAAGGATAGGCTATTCAAGGTGATAATTGACAGTGGAAGAACAGATAATCTAGTATCCACAAAGATGGTGGAGAATCTAGAATTGGAGACAGCTGCACATCCGAGCCCATACAAGGTTTCGTGGTTGCAAAAAAGACATCGGCTAACAACCACTAAACAATGTTTAGTTGAATTTAATATAGGGGGATACAGATATGATATCTTATTTGATATTAATCCCATGTATGTTTGTCATATGTTGTTGGGAGGGTTGTGGCAATATGCCATAAGTGTTATTCATGATGGAAGAAAGAACAAATACACCTTAGATAAGAATGGTAGGACGCATATGTTGTTGCCAATTGAAGACAAGAAGGTGAAAGAAAAAACAAGCAATACTATACTTCTCATCAGTGGGAAGGAACTTCTGGATGAATTCAATAAAGATGAAGAGATTCAATTTGTTTTGGTGAGAAAACATAGAGTCATCTTGACTAGTACGTCAATAGATGATCTACCTCAGGAAGTTCAAGAACTGTTGGAGAATTTTTATAATATATTGGTGGATGATTTACCTTGTTCGCTGCCACCCATCAGAAGTATAATCCATAATATTGACCTTATACTAGGAGCGAGTTTACCAAACAAACCAGTGTACATATTGATGCCGCAGGATAATGAAGAGGTCAAGAAGAAAGTCGAGGATTTGATGGACAAAGGGTTGATTAGAGAAAACTTGAGTCCACATGTTGTGCCAATAGTGTTAAGTCCAAAGAAATATGGTGGATTGAGGATGTGTACAAAATCAAGGGCTATAAACAAAATCACCATCAGGTATATATTTCCTTTACCCAGGATGGATGACTTGATGAATTGCTTGAGTGGAGTAAAGTTTTTTTCAAAAAATGATTTGAAAAATGGATATCATCAGATTAGAATGAGGGAAGATTATGAATGGAAGACAACATTCAAGACAAATGAAGGGATGTATGAATGGCTTGTCATGTCTTTTGGATTGACGAATGCGCCAAGTAATTTCATGAGATTAATGAATGAAGTCTTGAAAGATTTCATTGGAAAATTTGTAATTGTGTATCTTGATGATATATTGAGCTTCAGTAAGACTAAGGAAGAACATTTGAGACATTTAACTCTAGTAATGAGGAGGTTGCAACAAGAGAAGTTGTTGATAAATCTGAAGAAGACGTCTTTCATGACGACATAACTCATTTATTTGGGTTTTGTGATCTCTTCGAATGAGTTGAATATGGATCCTGAAAAGGTAAAATCAATCAAAAAGTTGTCGTCACCAAGGAATATCTTTGAAGTTAGAAGCTTCCACGGACTACCCAATTTTTATAGGAAGTTCATCGAAAATTTTAGTGGAATTTGTGCACCAATGATGGAAACAGTCAAGAAGAGACAGAAATATTTCATTGGATATAGGAAGGAGAGAAAAGTTTCAAGTTGTTAAAGGAGAAGATAATTGGACAGTCAGTTTTGGTTCTACCAAATTTTAGTAAAACATTCCAAGTAAGATGTGAAGCAAGTGGATTTGTGATTGGAGAAGTCTTAAGTCAAGAAAATGGACCAGTTGCATACTTCAGTGAGAATTTCAACAATGCCAAAAAAAATTATTCCACTTATGATAAAGATTTGTATGCATTCCTACAGGCGTTGAAGAAATGGAGGCACTACTTGGTTCCAAAAGATTTTTTTTTGTATAGTGACAACCATGCCTTATAGTTTGTAACCAGAGAGGAAAAACTGAACCAGAAACATGAAAAATGGGTTGAATTTATGCATAACTTTACTTTTGTTATAAAGCACATTTCTGGAAATGCTAACAAGGTTGTTGATGCATTGAGCAGGAAATGTTTGATTCTGCAGGAGTTTCAAGTGAATACCTTAGGTTTTGATAGCCTTAAGTAAATGTATAGAGATGATTCAGATTTCAAGAACGCTTATGAAGCATGCAAGAATCCTGTTCTGAGAGATATAAGCCAATGGATTGAATATTTAATTCAGGATGGACTGTTGTTTAAAGGAAATCAATTGTGTATCCTGAAGAGTTATATGAGAGAAAACCTTTTGAAGGAAAAACATAGTGGGGGATTGGTTCGACACTTCGGCCATGATAAAACATTTGTACAATTGAAAAACTTGTATTTTGGTGAGGAATGAGGATAGATGTGCATAATTTTGTTAACAGATGTAGAATTTTCCATCATGCGAAGGGGAAAAGACAAAATACAGGGTTGTATCAACCATTTCCAATACCATAGAGGACATGGGACATGGTAAGAATGGATTTCATGTTATTACTTCCAAGGACATAGAGAGGTTGTGATCCCATATTCGTGGTAGTTGACAGATTCTAAAAAATGGCACATTATATTCCAAGTCAAAAAACTAGTGATACAACACACATTGCAAATATGTTTTTCAAAGAAGTTGTTCGACTTCATGGTTTTCCCAAGAGTATTGTTTCAGACAGAGATACCAAATGTGTTGGTCATTTCTGGAAGACATTATGGAAAAAGCTGGGGATGAATCTATCTTTTATCTCATCATATCACCCTCAGATAGATGAGCAGATTGAGGTAGTAAATCAAATTTTGGGAGACTTATTGAGTGGTTTAGTAGTTGAACACCATAGTCAGTGGGTTATGATTATACCGCAAGTGGAGCGGAATTTGCATATAATGAATCACCTAATAGGAGTACAAGATAGATCCCATTTCAGATAATGTATGGAATGCATCCAAGAGGAGTATCTGAGTTGGCAGACTTGGAGCATAATGAGTTTAGGAGTGTTGGGGTGAAATATTCTGCTGCAAAGATGCAAGACTTCCATAGTAAGATTAGAGAGTGGTTGCAGAGTTCTAACCAGGAATACAAGCTCAGAGTAGATCAACACAAGAGAGAGATTAAATTTGAAGTGGGAGATTTGGTCTTAGCACATATAATAAAATAAAGGTTCCCAAGGGGAACATATAACAAGATGAAGATGAAAAAGATAGAGCTCTGTAAAATATTGCGAAAATTTGAAGCCAATGCTTACAAGATAGAATTTGTATATAGTGTGGGCATATCGCACATATTCAACATAGTAGATCTGTACCCTTATAGAGTAGATGAAACGAGAGGAGAAGAGAATCAAAAGGAAGTTCAGTGGGTCAAACAAATGCCTGTAGCTGAAAAGCCGCAGATGGAAAATATCATTTATCAGAGAGTTGGCAAGAAGACCCATAGGAAGACATATTTTGAATATCTAATAAAATATAAAGGACACCGAATTGAGGATGCCAGTTGGGAAAGTGAAGCAAATATCCAGAAACATGGAAAGACAGTGTAGGAGCTCATGAACAAGAGTCCATGAATTTTTCAGCCAGAGGAGTATGATGCAGGAGCATCACCAACAAGCACAAGTGGAGGATAGTTGGATATACACCAGTGCACATTCTGAAAACATTTTGAAATTTAAAATATGAAAAATTAATGTAATATCTATAAGGATGTAATTGTTATTCAATGTTTTGGGGATTGTAATGCAGATCTTGAGCGTTGCTCTCATCTGCCGGTTACGGGAATTTAATGTAATAAATTTAAATTAGTTATATTCTTTATTTCAATAAGATAGCTTGGAGTTGTAGCAGGGAAAACTCAATAAATGTCCCTCATAGATGTACTGTATTATAATTCTCAGTTGTAAGAGTAGAAGAATAGAAGCAAGAGACCATACGAGAGCAGAGAAGAGAAAAGATTGTAGAAGTTGTTTGAGAAGATGATTGTTGCTATAGAAAAACCATGTACAAAAGCACTTGAATTAATATAAGAATGCTTTTATCCAATTTCATGGTGTTTTTATGGTTACCATTTGCATCTATTGAATGGTATGTTTACAGTTTGCTTACATGATCTGTTATGCATTTGTTTCAATGCTTTGTGTGTATGATTTCATGTTGACTGTATGAAGTCTATGAGAGGGAGAGTATAAGCTTAAATTTCTCCTCATACTGAGGATTCTTGCAAGGAGTGCAATGGAGGTTTGCAAGGAGTGCATTGACAAGATTCTGATTTTTACCTTAGAAAATATTAGGAGAGATAGAGTTTTTCTTATACCAACAGAAGTGAAAGTAGAGAATAGATTCATGCAAGGTGTGCGCAGGCTAGGTCGAGTCTTAGAATTTTCCAAACCAAGTGAGTGGTTGAAAAACTTATGTCACAAGGAGTGCACAGAGTTGGGAGATATAAAATAATCACGGATTATCTTGAGGGCCTCAAGGAGCACACATAAGAATTCCTTAGAATTCTTGAGTTTGTAGCAAGAATAAATCTCAGGAAGGATAGAGACTTAGAAAATTCCAAAGGAAGGATGAAGGTTGAAATCAACTCGTAGAGACCAAGCTAAGGAGGGTTGACACCAATTTTTTGGCCAGGAAACATAGAGAGCCTGAACCATTGGTTGGAATTCTCGGAGGGAGAAACATTGATTTTCCATGGATCGTTGGATCCAGTAGATCCACAGAAAGGATAAGACAGAGTCTTTTCCAACACTCTTAAGATTAGGAGAGATAGTTGTCATTATATACAAAAGAGTGTGTGTCATTTATTGGGCACTCTGAAATATCGACATTTTGGGAGTCATGAGAGGGGAGGAACTTTCTACCCAGAAGTCACGAGTTGTGAAATCCTAATAAGAAAAGGAAGGATCGAGACCGTCGTATTCTGAGGGAACGAGGATCGTCGATATAGCATAAGCAGTCATCATGGGTTCTCATTTTGGGAGAAAGGAAGAGGGTCACTTAACAAACCCCCAATACGTGAAATCCCGATGTGATCTAGTCTATCAGATCATGGGAGGTTCAGGACCATTGATCTGTGGTGAGGAAGTCGTGAGTTTAGATATTGCGAAAGAGGAGAAAAGTCACATCGTGAGTTCCCAACATGTGAAATCCTGACGTTATCGGAGGTGGAACCTAGGGTTTGATTGGAGGTCATATGGTAGAAGAATAAGGGAGGAGCTAGGGATCGTTAACCCATTTTGGGGTTTCGGAAATCAGAGGAGTCGGGGTGAATCACAACAAAATTCCTGAAATCGTGAAACCCGATGCACCTTTTTGGTTTTAAGTATATGGTCACGCTGGTGGTCAAGTGGAGTAGAGGCTCATTTCTAGTGCATGTTCATGTGAGTGGAGAATAGAAAAGGAGATCTGTGGTTATATGTGTTAAGGGTTCTAGTAGGGACCAAGGAGCCATTTCGTCTCAAGAATTTGAAGATCCATAGACCGAGAGGTCAAGCAGACCCTGTTGGGGTGGGGGTCTATGTCACTATCAAATATGCATACGTCATTCAAAGAAACTAATGAAAAACAACAACAAGCATGCATTCCTCAGAGCATTGGTTAATGCAAACCCAATTCCTTGATTTTGATTCTATGCAAACTATAGAAATTTAGTCTCCATGGCAATTTCCCATTAATAATTGTGTAGCAAACAACTTAGTTATTGGCACTGTAATGCAGCTGTCAACTTCCAAGCATTTCATGTGATAAATTATAGGTAAATTTCATGTTGTAAGGACTTGAAATGTGTGCAATAATTCTAGGGGTGGTCACTTGGAATATATGGCTATAAAACAAAATCTTTCAAGAGATGAGCAAAAAATCACTACATGTCCATGGACAAGATAACTTCAAACATTTGTGAGGCCATACCATCCAAATGTGATGAATATTAAAGGGTACATTAGAAGATCAACACAAGTTTGTGCAATAGGGGATTA
The DNA here is from genome assembly GCA_032191745.1 of Picea mariana. Lineage (NCBI taxonomy): Eukaryota > Viridiplantae > Streptophyta > Pinopsida > Pinales > Pinaceae > Picea > Picea mariana. The sequence goes on from JASDQU010100172.1 coordinate 156,518, forward strand.
AAGTCTTCAATTGTGACCAATCAAATTCAATCCATAGTAAAAAAGAATATCAAGGAACTAATATGGGTACACCTAAACCTGTAGAGTAAGGATATTAGTGGCTATCTTGATGGGAATTTTAAGCATTACATTAATTTGGTTGATGCTTCATTCCATGTTTTGAAGCTCACATTCATTAGTCAGTTGGGGCTTCACATTCTAATGAGGTGTTGAAAGACCCCATTCTAGGTTAGCAATCCATCTCCTTAGAAACTTTTAGTTAATGAAATGAAAACTTAGAGAATAGTACTTAGTACTTTCTACTATATACTAGATCACTGATTCTTGCTAGAAAAGTGATCAGATTGAGGTTGGAATGAATGCTTAAATCTCACATTGCAAGTGATACGTATCTGGATGGTTTGAATGCTTTATGAAAAATGAAGGTGCACTCAAGTAACAAATCCTAGAATATGCTTTCAAACACACTTAATGGGCAGTAAATGCTAAGACTTGTTTAACCATTGTTCTTTGCATTAAGAAAACTGAAAAAAATTTAATTCCTAATGTCATTCCTTGATGGATGCATCTTTTAAGTTCTGTGACGATTGAAAATTAAGAGATATTTCAGATTTGAAGGTCTACTCCACTAAACACAACTCGAATGCTAATTCTGTTTGAACTGAAGGTATTCTATGGTTTGACATAAATTTTTCAGCTCCAAACAAGATTCAAAACTGCTAATGAACTCGATACATCATGGTCGTTTAGTAAATATGAGATATTCTTAAGGAAACTGTGTTGATTTCAAATCGTGTTTCTTGAGGATTAAGATCGTGGCATTCCATTACAGTAGTCTGTGGATAGTTTCTTGGAATCTCCACACATTATGTTGGAAGCATTCTTTTATTGGTTTATAGTTGCAAAAAAAAAATTCAACATGCTTAGTGATACATGATGAAAGATTTCTAAGAATAATAGACTCTAAATTTGAGTGATTTCTTGTATTGGCCTGAAGAGTCATGGTTAAATTGTAAAACTTCACTAAAATCTTGATCTGGATTTATCAACAGATGCATAAATAAATTCACAATGATGTTGGTGTAATCCAAAATTAAGGACTTGTTCATACTTTGGTGGTTAAATCTGTTAATTTTATCCACACAAAACAACGTTATTTGAAACATTAGACACTTAACCGGCCCTTACATATAATGCATCTAAATCTGTTGAGATATATGATATGAGCATGATCACATAACAATGCTTTGGTATTGTTACTTTCTTATGTTGATGGATGATTTCCAAGTTTGATTATGCACTTTGAAATTCTTGGGTTCATATTGTTTAAAATTTCTTGATCAGTAATTATGAGGTCACACACTTGGTATATACCTAATGAGCTCAATTTGCAAAATGTTAATATTTCAGCATAAAAATATGGTCAATAGTTCCATAGTTACGACTCTTGACTCTTTATTATAGCTTATTTTGTAAATACTAAAGTTATGAACATTATATGACAGTTTACCTTTGGAGTTTGAAGTTTGAAATTTGAACTATTGATTGAATCTTACAACTCGTTGGTAATGAATATGATGCTCTATAGTCTGTTTCATTTTGTGGTTGATGTTGTCTTTTAGCATGTTACAATCTATTGATGAAAAATGTTTATGATTGGTGTTATATGTGTACTAAATGATTGATGGTTTAATGATCATCACTCATAAATTAGGTAAATGATCTTATATCTATGTTTTCATGTTTTTTGCAATTGATTCTAATGACTTTAGTGTGACAATCTAGGGTGAGACACTTGTTCCATAACTCTTTCCCAATAATGGCAGACACTTGTTCCTATGCCGATGTATCCCTTCACTCATATAACCTGGGAAAAGTTCAATCCTTAGGGCATCCAATCTTGAATCTAGATGTTCAATAGCCAAATCACGTTTTTTTTTGAATATCAGACATATTATAATCGCTTAGATTGTCTTCATTATGAAGTAGAGGAAATTACTTCTATGTCTTTGGATTCTTTGAAACATTCCTCGCAAAGGTGAAAACCTTGTTGATATTCCAATGACAACTTTTCTTCCTTGAATGTACTTGACTCCTCTTGAAATAAGTTTTAGTGATTCCATGCACAGTTTTGTTGGATGAAAACATGAATATCTCCATCTTTACACTCAACTCTGTATTCACACTCAATGAGAACATAAGCAGGTGCACATAACTCAACTAGTATATATTCTTGGCATCTATCAAGTGCATGTCAGATATCAAGTGAAACCCAAAACTTTATGTGATTATAGACAACACAGTCTAATGTTCTAGAGAGTTAGTTGTGTTTCTGGAAACATTAAAAGACACACTTGAAGCAAGGCATTGATCACTCTTTTCACAACCTAATAGAAGTGAAAATACCAAACCACTGTAAATCTTCCTTATTTGGATGCATATTTTCATCTTTGAGTCTATGTATGGTTTGTGTTTCACACATTTTAAATATTTATGAATCCCATCTAATAGAAATTATAGGAGATATTGTGAGTCGTGTTGATTGTTCCCACTAATATTTAGTGTCAAATTAGTAAATGTTGCTTTTAATAGCACATGGTGTTATTAATGTTCTTCCTAGAGCCCATATTTTCCTTAATGGACCCCAAATTCTAACACACACTCTCCATTCATGACCAAATTCATGTAAGAAACATATGAGTTTGTGTAATTGAAAGTTGTTGCTCATTAATATGTGTTAGACCTCCCCGAGGGGTCTATATAGTGCAAAGAATATAGTAATCGGTGATTCCCTTCAACATCTTTTTATGATAATTATTATTGCTTGTTGGTAAATAAATTTTTTCCATTCTTGCTTATATAAAGCTTCTCAAGGTCACCCAACAATTTTGCATCCTTCCATTCAATTTATGATTCCCACTTTTGTTGAAATTATAGAAGTCAAACTTTAATGTGTTATCCAAACTCCCTATCTATTGCATGCTCAAAGTCAAAGGTTTCCATACTAGATTGGGGTCATTATTTTGAACTTTCGTTTTACGCATTGGGACAAAATGCCCATTTTCTATTGGTGTGAATATCTTTAAAAAGGGGTCACTTTGGAGAAGAGATCCTAGTTTGACAAATCAATATGGTAGAAAACCATCTCAACCATATTTTGTTTTAATCAATTGTTTCCTCCTCTTGTACAATTAACTCTCCTATTTTTTTCTCATGTCCTCTATGTTCATATCCTTGTTTGACTGAAGGGGTCGGAATTCTACCTGGTTTTGTCAATATCTCTTATAGAAAACATTATGCCTCCTTAAGAAATTGTTTTTCATCCAAACAAAACATCTTGGCTGCTACATTGTAAAGCTTGATATGGACATCATGCACTTTGAAAAATAATGGTTGAATAATCCCCAAAAGTATATGATTCTAATTTTTGTTAGCCAGGGAGAATCCAAATAATTTAGAATTACTTCATTGTGACTTAGTTCTTCATGTGATTCATCTTGTTTCTTTGTATTTATTGTAATGGATGTTTCTACCACAAGAAACAATGCACAAAGAACCAAAATGTAAACCAAAGTCTTTAGTCCAGTTAAAAGAAATAAAAATCCAAGAAATACAAGAAGCAACATCGTAGCAGCCACCACATTTGAGGCAAATCACACATCCTCGTGAACATCCTTTAGTGTTTGAGAATTGTCATTTCTTTGGACCTCCCTTCATTTGTTGAATCTAGAGCACCATAATATCTTCATAGGATAGAATTGAATTAAATGTTGACTCTGAGCATTTGTGGCATCGTCAACATAAACCTGCACTGATAGAACAAATACATCATGGCGGTAAACCTTTATAGCCTCCATCCATAGGAAAATAAATAGAATTGTGTCAAAACATTGGTGTTTGGTGTCGAAGACATGGCTACGATTGTCCATGCGTCCTTCATTACAAATGCAATTGACAAGAATACTTCTGGAAAGGCTTGGTTGATTGGTACTAGTGTGAAGAATAACCAAGCTATTTTACTCTTGAATAAACGAGTCAATGAAATCATGATGTGTAGCTATATTGAGATTAACTTGAGTTTGCATAGAGAAAGTCAAATTTTTGAGAAGTTGGAGGTGTGACCAGGTTTTGGAAAAAAAAATTCGAGTGATAACATTAATCTTATACTTGGGGAAGATGCTTCCCTGTGAGGCATCAAGAACTGCAGATCTGTTCCTTCTGTCATTTTGGCATGGAGTCATACAATCCAACTGTTATTTCTTCGCTACTCTTCTCTGAATGAAAACGGATTCTATAAAAACCATGAATTGTTTTTGCAAAAACTGGAGTAGTGTTTGTCAATGAGATTATTTACTTACAAGCCCATCTACCTCTAAACAGTGAAACTAAGTTGATTAGAGGAACTCAAACTTTTAATGGAACCAAAACATCATTCCATTGACGAGTGGACCTCATGCATGCATTTAGTTATAAGAATGAGAGCAAGAAGATGGTTTATTGTGGTAGAAAAAAAGGTATCTCACACTTAGAAAAAGTTAAAACAATTGTCCACATGTAGTTGAAGACATCTATAGCTTTTACTAGGATAGACTCCAACCAAGCCGCAATAGGATCTTTATAAACATGAGAGAAAGGCACCTTTTTAACCGTCAGAGAAAATAATATCATTTTTCTTAGGATGATTTGACTATTTTTGTATGACAACAGACTTTCCCACTTTGTTGATGATGTCTTCTTCGTGTGATTGTAATAAGAGAGGAGGAAAAAAACTATGCTTCTTTCAGTGCATTTGTGATATTGATATTTAGATATAATAATACTTAACATAAAGAATCATCAACCCATTATTTCATCATCAATCTCTCATTATCAATCTTTCATCAAAGTTTTCATTCAAAACTAAATCTAGAATCTGTTTTCCAGCAAAGATGGGATTGGAAGGAGGAAAAATAATCTTTGAAAGCATGTTCTGGACTGCATTGCACGGTCTGAATTGCATTTAGTGTCGATTGAAACATTCTTGTTTTTCCTCCGTTCAACATGACTGAAACTTGGCTTTAACTCGTGTTGATTCTTCATCTCTACCTATTTTCAAAAACTAGTTTTGATTGGTAGAGGGTAAAAGGGCCTTCTAGGAAGAACATGATCATTCCTTTTCTCTTATCATTGTTATAAACATATATGAAAATTAGAGAATAGAGAAGCAACATAGTATTTATAAAAATCATCATTAGAAGATCCCAAATTTGATGACAGGCCCAAGCACACTGTGGTACATAAGATTTTGTTGAACTTATGCTTATAATGATAATATCTTTGTTGAACAAACACTTATACTAAAAACGGGGGTGAATCAATATAAGATACTTTGTACTTCTCATTTATCAATCATTTATTATATTTAAAATAATAAATGCATACACAGTTTAATTTGGAAACCCTTGTATTCATTCATCCTCGTATTCATCATGTATTAGCATATTGCTAGAAAATCAGGTGAGTGCATGTTCAAAAATATGTTTTTTCTCTTTGTCAACATGCATAAAACAATCTCATATATTCATGTCTTGAACTAATTTTTGCACAACAACTCATGAGAATTATGCATGATAGTTATTCATGATTTAAGTTCTTTGCACTAGAATGTCGGCTCACATTTTCTTGAAAATATTTAGGCACATCATTGTAAAATTTGTTCTTGAAGATATATTCTTAAATATAAAAAACAAAATCTTCCTCGCAATCTCTGTTGAAACAACTTACCATGAACTTTCAACATTTTAAATTCTCTTGGAATGGCGTTTTTTTTCTATTTTGCTATTTTTCCCTATTATATGCTTTATACATACTCATTCCCGCGGGAAATTTATACATACTCATTCTTGTGAGAAGGTGATTTCATTCATTTTTTCTTCTCCATCCATTCTCATTAAATTGGTGTAGGCTTTTCTGCATTTTTACTATGTTGTAAAAAGGATTGCCAATGATGAGTCAACCTCCCCATAATTTTCTAAGTACCATAGATTTGCGTGGTGATAATTGTTAAATATTGATAAAATTTCCATGAATAGGACTTTGGATGGCACATGACACTAATTCGAAAGTGTACCTGCCTAGTTAAATATCTTCCCTTTGGTATCCTTACATTGACCTCATTTAATGTTGAGCCATAAAAATAGGCAATAGATTGTCAGTTTTCAACTTTAGTATATTTGATTAACTATTCCCTATGATATCAAAGTGGCATGTTATTTTGCCCAACTTAGGTCGAATCTCTAAGAGTGATTTTGATGTATTTTTTTAATTTTTCTTTCGATATTTCTGGGTCTTATATTATTCAGTTTCCCAGAAAGTAAGCCTTGTAGTTTGACATTTAGTCTGTTGACTATATGAAGCCTTGTAGTTTGACATTTTTCCTTCTCTCACATTTTTATTTATTAAGGGATTGGAAATATCTTATCGGGGAGGCTTCATGCAGGATATGCTAGGAGAGTTTCAACATCTCAATAAATGGTCAGTGCAGTTTTTTGTGTTTTCCTAAGGATATTTTTATGTAGTATTATTTTTCACAAGTGACTTTTCTAATTTTTATCCCTTATTGAACATAATATACTATCTTGGATTAATTGGAATTGATAGCATTGAGCGATCCCATTGACGTGTAAGATTTTTGAACCATATATTTTAGCATTTGGATTTTGGCAAATGCCTTTTTTTAGTAGTGTAGTTAGATTAGCTAAATAGTTGATATTTATAGAGGTTTGAATTATTGAACAAAGGTAGTCCTTATTGAAATGGAGGAGAGGGATTTAATATGAAATGGAGTAATAAATAGGTCTACGGATGACTTAGCCATTTGTATTTCTGAAAATGTTTGCAGGCATTCTAAATGGATTGATGAATGTGAGCGTGTAAATAATTCTGACTAAATGGATGCATCCACATACTTAGATAACATATCATGTATATATTGAATATAGTAATTCGATATATGGATGTTTATTTTCCTGAGATTCTATCTAAAATATGTGAGAGCATCTGCAGTTTGAATTTGCACCTTCCTCATATTGTGCAATACAGGAAGCCATTTGAACAAATTCACAATATTCTTCTTTGGATTTTCATGTTCTTGGATCGTGTTCAAAAAATGACTGTGATGTGCAGTCACTTAATATATCTACTACACGGATTAACTATGTATATGACATTTAACATTGGTTGTTATTTGAAAATATATGGATTGGTTGTGTATATAACAGTAACATTGGTTGTTATTTCAAACTAAACTTGGAATATATATGTGTTGTATATCTATAGGCCAAATATGCTATAGTTGTTGATGTGTTTAAATTTATTTTTTTTCGCCCCTTGTTCTGACCGAGTATTGGGATATTGAATTTTACATGGTTTGGAATTTTCAAATATCTTGGCATGAGATATTATGAGATTTATATATGGAGTCCAAATCTGTTATCGTTGTTTCGAATTACTACAACTTACATTCTAAGAATTTTCTCTTCTTCTCAATGTATATATACAAAACACTTGCATGCTATGTGTGAATTTGTTGTGTTATAGAAAGGATACAAAGAAATACCTGCAATGAATTCAAGTGGTATTATTTATGATATAATTGTCTGCTAAATGTCAAACAAATTGTTAGAGGTTTCAGTGAAGGCTCTGGAATTTTTTTTGCTCAGCTATCTTATTGGTATATAGGATCTTGTATAGGATGGAACTTGTTTCGACATACCCAATTAAGTATAGTATTATTTTGATCCTTTCTAAAAAAAAATGGACTTACTCTATAGTATATTTTTGCAGTCTTATTATGCATGATTGCACTTGAGACTTTTGACTTTAGCTCAACAATTGCGAGTTCATGTAACAACACACCCGAGACATATCCTAGTGATCCTAAACCTCATTAGACAAGACCTCCTTTACCATTGGAAGTTAGTCCTCCTCCTCAACCAACCTTGCCTAAGTCCGATGATATAGATTTAAATATTGATATGGCTAGTATCTTAGCAAAGGTTAATGTACCTGTTTCTCTCAGTATTGATATTGTATTTTTTTTTTAAATACCTACAACATAGTCACTATTGTGATGTCTTGGAGTGTCACTCCCATAGAAACCACGTCAGAGATGATACCTCTTAATGTTTCTCTTTCCATGTCCAAGATGTCTCTCTTTCCACCTCCAAGACATCGCTTTTTCCACATCCAAGACATTTCTCTTGCCACCTCCAAGAGTTTCCCTCCCATAGAAACCACATCAGAGACGATACCTCTTAACCTCTCTCTTTCCACCTCCAAGACGTTTCTCTTTCCACCTCCAAGATGTCTCTTTTTCGATCTCCGAGACGTCTCTCTTGCCACATCCAAGACGTCACTCTTTCCATGTCCAAGATGTCTCTCTTGCCACATCCAAGATGTCTCTCTTGCCATGTCCAAGATGTCTCTCTTGCCATGTCCAAGACATTGGTCTTAAGATGGCTATATGGCATTTGGATAGTCAAGTCCGAGATGACACATGTATGCATCAAAGGTCACAATAAAGACGAAATATATGTCATCAAAAAAGAAACCTCATGTAAAATGAAGTTTAAGGGGGTTCGTTGTTTGTCGTTCTCCCGACAATATAAAGTGGCAATTGCATCAAACACATTGTCGAAATTTGACCCGAATGTACTAATGCTTGCACACTTAGGAGAACCCAGTCAATAACACTTGTTTACATAAATATAACAAAATAACATATCATCAAATACACAATATCACATAATAATAATCAAAACGACCAATAGTATAATAACCTGTATCACTTGCACACAATTGTCCTCAAAGAATAAGTTCACTCAGTGCGCTCAAGAGAAAGATGTTACATACAACCCCTCTTGTTTTAAAATTTGTCTCGACGTTTCAAAGTATATAAGTGTCAAAATAAAGTGTATCACTGTATCATAAGTTTATCTATCAAACAAAAATGTAAATTGTCGGTGCATATCATATGCGTCCTCCTAGGTCACCAAGTACAGACTATAGTTGTCCCACTTGACCTTGAACTGATCTATTGTTCATCATCATAGCTATTGAATGATATGGTCCAGGATGAGGATTGGATCAGTTGTGAGCGCACCCTTGTCAAATAACTACAAGGTACTTAATTCAATAGCAAGTGTAGGATCACTAACATAATGTCTCAAAACAGATACATGAAAAACATCATGCATACGCCTCAAAGAATCAGGAAAGGCTAGTTAATAGGCCATGAGAACCTTCTTTTCCACAATATCGAAAGGTCCCATGAACCTAGGAGAGAGTTTAGCACCATTTCCAAACTTGATCGAACTCTTATGCGATTTCACCCACAAGAAGACTTGATCACCAACTTCATAAATACAGTCGACATGATGCGCATTGACATAACTCTTCTATTGATCCTGCGCTTCCTTGATATTTTGTCTTATAGTTTTCATTTGATCTTCCATTTCTTGGATCACATTACTTCTGGTAACACCAGGACCCTATCCTCAAGATGATCCCAAGTCAAAAGTGTCCGACACAGTCTCCCATAAAGAAACTCAAAAGGCGCCATCTTAATGGTGCTTTGATAATTGTTGTTATACGCAAATTATACCAATGGAAAGAATTATTCACAATGCTTATGTTGCTCCATAATGTACCTGTGCAAAATATCCTCCAAGATTTGTTTTGTTCGTTCATTTTTTCCATCTATATCCGGGTGATACGCAGTACTAAAGTTAATTTGGGTTCCCAAGGCCTCTTGGAAACTAGTCCAAAATCATCTTGTAAACACCGATCCTCTATCAGATATAATCCTCTTAGGCATTCCATGTAGCCTCACAATCTCACTAATGAAAAATCTAGCTATGTCAGGTGCTTGAAACATCATACGCACAGGAATAAAATGATAACTCTTCATCAGAGTGTCGATACCACAAAAATTGAGTCATGTGTCCTTATCAGCAGTGGCAATCCAATAATGAAATCCATCAAAATGACCTCACATTTCGATTCTGAAATCACGTGTGGTTGTAGTAATCATGTATGATGTCTATGTTCAACCTTCACCTACTGACATTCTAGACATATCCCCATGCAGTTGACTATGTCTGCCTTCATTCCTTTCCAGAATAATAAGGGTTTAAGGTCTTCCCTAATCTTCGTGACTCTTGGGTGAGCCATGTACACTGATCTCTGAGCTTGTTTTAGGATCAAAATCCTCAACTCCTCGTTGGGCGGTACGTAAATTTGAATTTTCAATATCAATAGTTTGTTGTCGTCCATAGTAAACCCTTCAAATTTTGGTACCATCATTGTGTTTTGTCCGATAAAATCCTTGACCTCTTTGTATCAGTCATCATCGCACTGTAAAGTTATAATTTTTTCACGTAGATTTGTCTTAAGAGGCATCACTGTAAAGATGTGTGGTCTCGGACTCAACGCATCTGCCACTCTTTTCATTGTTCCATTTATGTAAGTAATCTCAAAATCATACTCACTAAGCAATTTCGACCAACATCATTGTCGTACGTTCAAGTCGCTTTGTGTAAAGATGTGTTGTAGACCATAGTGGTAAGTTTTTAGTACAAATTTCCATCCAATCAGGTAGTGTCTTCAAACTCTCAAGGCATAAATAATGGCTAACAACTCCAAATCGTGTGTTGCATAGTTCTCCTCATGTTGTCTCAACTTTCTCGAGATGTAAGCGATCACTCAACCTTCTTGCATCAAGAATCTTCCTAAGCTTTCCTTGTATGCATCACTGCATACTAATAAGTTTGCATCCATGTCAATGATCATTAGTATTAGTGTTGTTGTCAACAGCTCCTTCAGCCTCTAAAATTCCTCCCGCATTTCTCAGTCCAAGCAAACTTCTTGTTCTTCTTCTGCAATTTTGTAATCAGATTTGTTATATTTGAAAAGCCCTCGATTAACCGTCAATAGTATCATTCTAAACCCATGAAGCTATGAACTTCTGAGACATTTGTTGATGCAAGCCATTCCATAATAGCCTATACCTTTGTTGGATCCACAATGTTACCTTCGTCGGATATGACATGCCCTAAGGAGTGAATCTTCGATTGATAAAAAGAGCATTTAGACAATTTCCCATACAATTTTTTCCCTCGTAGACACTATGGTACCAAGAGAAAGTTCTCGTCATGCTCCTCCATCATCTAAGAGTAAATAAAAATATCGTCAATCAATCCTTTGATGAACTTGTCCAAGTATTCGCAGAACAACCCATTCATCAAACTCATAAATACCTTAGGGGCGTTTGTCAGTCCAAAAGGTAAAACAGTAAACTCATAATTTCCAAACCTCATCTTAAAGGTGGTATTAGGGACATCGTCCTCCTTGATCCATAATTGGTGATACCCCTATCTCAAGTCAATTTTTGAAAACACCGTCACACCCTTCATCTAATCAAATAGATCATCAATCCTTGGCAATGGATACTGATTGTTGATCATTTCCTTTTTCAATTGATGGTAGTCAATGCAGAGTCTCCATGACCCATCCTTCTTCTGTATGAATATAATAGGTGAACCCCATGGTGACACACTTGGGCATATAAGTCCTAGGTCCAACAACCCCTTCAGTCTCATTTTCAACTCCTGTAACTCCTGGGTCGACATCCGATAGGGAGTTCTTGCTATTGGGTCAGTCCTCGGTTTTAGGTCTATCGTAAAATCCAACTCCCTCTTCGGCGGCATCCTAGGTAACTCCTCCAGAAAGACATACGCAAACTCTCTCACCACTAGAAGGTGTTCTATACCTTCAGCTACTCCCTTCTCATTTATATCTAGGATCACATAAATCTTACATCCCTTGTGCATGATCTTGTGTAGCTGCAAGGAAGAGATGAAACTCACATAAAATCCTTAGTTTTGACCTACAATAACACATCTTTTCCCCTCATCATCGACCAAGCTCAACCATTTCGTCTTACAGTTGAGTATCACCTCATGCGATTCCAACCAGTCCATACCGATCATGATGTCACAAGATCCTAAGATCATGACGTATAGGTTGGCCATGGTGAAAAACTCTCTCAGGTTAAGGCTACAGCCCGTAACTTTCCTTCCAACCTTTTTTTTGGCTCCCGAGGCCATTTTAACAAATCTAAACTCTTCTTGTTCGACTGTCTTTACCTTAATTCGTTTTAGTGCTGCACCAGAAATAAAACTTTCACTAGCACCAAGATCTATGAAAATTCTAAGGGTCTGGTCAGCGACGAGACCTGATGTCTCTAGAATAGTCGATTGGTTCTCTTCCTAGTGTGTATTCACCACTACATGAATCCAATGGACCTTTCCCAAATCTCCCACGGTAGTGGGTCTAGCTAATCCAGATGATATAGTCCTCTCCATTGGGTATTCGTGTTGGTAATGTGGCTCCCCACATGTCCAACACCCTTTATTTGGTCTAGTACTCCTAGTACCCGAAGTAGAAGATTACGGCCCACCGTCTTGGAACCCTAGTCTACTCTGTTGAATAGGCCTAAACTGTTGTTGTTGTGGTATACATTGTTACTGGTGATGTGGTCCTCGATAAGGATTCCACTGCTGAGGAGCTCATCGTCGAGGTGTAGTGAAACTGGATCCTCTCTAAAAGCCACGATATTCTGGTGAATGTCTAGCTAGTGTTTGATGTTGTTGTGCACCAGATGACCCATGCCCCGTGAGTCTCACTAGAGTCTTACTCTGAACCCCACTGATAAGCTCCTCCTCGGCTATGAGGGCCTTATGAAGAACATCATGCAAGGTTTGAGGCATAAAAATACTAACCTTTACATGAATGCTAACATTACGCCAAACACGAACCTGTTGACCTTAAGTTTCTCGGTATTTAAGTGCGGAGCATACCGAAGCAGCTCCATAAAATGGGCCCTGTACTTGAGCACCATATGACTGCTCTGTTGCAAGGCATTGAACTCATTGAGCTAATGCTCAATGAATTCCTTCGATAGATGACTCTCTCAAAACCAATCCTCAAACAATTCCCATGACACATCTTTGATGACGATGTTCAATTGTGACAGGAGTGTCTTCCACCATAGAAGAGAACTCCCCTTTAGTCAAAATACCACCATGTTGACCTTCATGTTGGAGGTATAGTCACAAAGTGAAAATCACATCGCCATATTATCCAACCATGCCTCGGTAGCTGCGTCATCTGAGGCACCAAAGAACTTGAGAAATTTGACCTTCTTGAGTTCACGGTGAATGCTACCAGTACCAACCAGAGTGTGCAATTGACTCTCAGGTGGTTTCTACGTCGTAGAATCAACTATGTCCAATAGGTTGATCAGTGCCTCAGACATCCACTAAAAGGACCTCATCAGCCCAACCACATCACCCATAGTTATGTGTTCCTTCTTGACATCCTATTCATCTCCCTGGGGGTTATACCCCTCAGGTGTGGATACTACTGGAGGTGTCATGCCTACTCCCCTAGTACCCTATCATATGCCTCAGCATCATCCTCTAACCATGATTACGTGCACGAATACAAGTCAAATTAATTAACAACATTATAATCAAATATCAAGTCAACAAAATCTGTAGTGATCCCAAGTCACGGGTCAAACCGACTCTAGTACCATATGTGACGACCCCTGAGGCGATGTAAAGAAAGTACAACATTTTTTAGTTATTTTTTAAAGAAGGGAAGGAACAACGACAACAATTAATCAACACAACTTGACGACGATCACAACACATGCAAATTGAGCACAAACAATAACGACCCAACATTCTAGCACATCGTGCAACTGGATGAAACAATGAGAATCAATAAGGCCAAAATAAAATGAATACCTACCTGACACAAGAAAGACATGCCTACAAGCTAAAGAACAACATCAACAAATCTGACACAATGACTTCAATGACCAATAACTAGAATCCTCTACAACAAGAACAACTAATAGCATTAAGTTGTTATAGAACCAAGTACCAACATCCATTACAATGAACAATACACCCACATCGGGAAGCACAAGAATCTGGACAGGTTATCATTCAAATCTATCAGTCAGGCGCGCAATGATCCCCTCCTCAGGAATCAGGCTATCACAAGTAGTAGGAGAGGCATTAAACAAGGCGCAACATAACATATCTAGACCAATAACCCAAGAAAAATCCAATGTTCTAGGAGACCGAATTGGCTGTCAAAATACATGAATACTAAACCCAAACAACCAATCGGCAAGTCAACAAGACGCAAGGGAAAATCTGACTACTATAACAATCATACAATGCATTAAATTATAGGTGCAACAAATTCTATTGCAAACATACATCAATTAAAGGACGTGATTAGCCATCGATGAAATATTCCCTCATGAATCCATTCTACAATAACATGCTATCTATTAATAAGAAATCAACAATCAACGTATCTTTACCTTGACCATTTAGAAAGAAAAGAATAGAATCCAGAGTAGATTAAGTTAGCACTACGTAAGGATACCATGCTAACCATTCATTTGTTAGTAAATTGTTGTTTATCAATTATTTCACTTTCTAAAAATAATATCTTTGTCTATTACTATTCACGGTCTATTAAACATATGATAATGTTGTCTATAAAATATAGGATAATGTTGTCTATCAACCATATGATATTGTTGTCTATTAAATGTATGATTTCACTCTCTATTAAATACATGGCATCGATGTCTATTAATTACATTATATTGTCATATATTAAATATGTGATAATGTTGTCTATCAACCCTATGATATCGTTGTCTATTAAACACATGATATTGTTGTCTATAAAATATATAAAATCGTTCTCATCATATGAAATGTTGTCTATCATATATAAAATTGCTATATATTATATATATAAATTGTTGTCTATTATATAAAGTCATTGTCATCTATATATAAAGGTGTTGTCTATCAATAGATAAATTCGTTGTCTAATCATATATTGGATGAAAATGTAGTCATACACAACAATAATAAAAAATTTGTCTTTCATAATACAATATTGTCATTCACCTACAAAAACACTAACATTCACATGGAAAACAATGTCTTTCATATTTTTTTGTCAACAATCAATGATATCACAACACATATGCTAATCATCAATTGCTATTCAATTGCAAATCAAATCGCAACAGTAAAATAAATCGCTTTTCAATGCCGATCCAATCAAATGCTATTCAAATGCAATCAAATCGCAGTGGTAAAGTAAATCTCTATTCAATACAAATCCAATCCAATTCTATTCAGTGAAATCAAATCGTAGTGGTAAAGGCTAGGTGAATTCGCGATGTCAAAGATGGGTAAATCACCCATAAAACCGAGGGGTAGAAAGGTTATTTAAAATGCCATAAATCATGGTGTAAAATTTGTGTAAAAACTCCAATAAAAACGTCAAGGGGCGCTACCTTTTCTAGACAATTCATTGTTGATAACTCAACTTTTTCTAAGGTAAGGAAAACGAGTATAAGGTGGGTACGAGTCACCCAGATTTGATGGAAAAGAAAAATGATTTTCCACTCTTGCAAGGATCCAAGGAATCAGAATTTAATCCTTCATAGATTAATCATTCAACACAGAGATAACCAACCACAAGAAAACTCAGATATAATCAATCACAAGAACACTCAGATATAATCAATCACAGGAAAATGCAAAAGTAATCAATCACAAGAAAATGCAGAAGTAATCAATCACATGAAAACACATAAGTAATCAATCACAAGAAAACTCAGAGATAATCAATCACAAGAAAACTCAGATATAATCAACCACAAGAACCTACAGATATTTATCAAAGTTTAAACAATTAAAAATGCATAGTATAATCAAAGTTTAATCAATCAAGACACAAAGTTTAATCATAAGAGAAAAAAACAGAGATAAATAAGGGATAGATAGTTGGGTGAAAATTTATCTTTCACTTATTATCCATGCAGAGGAAAGAAGGGCATTTGAATCTCAATCTTAAACACTGGAGTGAAGACAGTCTATCTGGCTCATGGTCGACAACTCAGGCACAAACTAATAACTTAAATGATAAGGGACAAAAGATAAAAACAAAAATTTTCTTCGTATTAAATCAATAAAAATGAACGCAAAGAAGTCATTGCAATCAAAGTTTGGGTTTGCCATGGGAAATCAATTCAAAATACAATGAGCATAAGGTTGGCATGACTTTAGGTTTTTTTATCATAAAACGCTGGGCTCATCAAGATAATTTTGTGAAAGATCAAATGAAATATCTGGATAGTGTTGCGCTGATTAAAAATAAAACTTAACATAGTAGAAGTACATTATTGAAGGCACAAGAACACCATTTAAACTACCATTCAATACAAATATACACATGTGTATCATAGCCAAATGAGAAAGAACTGAAGTCATTGTCCCACACATTCTCCGTCCATCTCCTGCTTGTCGATTGATGTGACCTCACTGGTACCTCCTAGCCAAAGCCAGGGGTACTCTTCTTCCCCCTCATCCCCCCGAGGCACAAAGGGGCCACGCACACAATACGAGAGACTGCTAGCACCAATCTCACCTCGCAAGGTCGAGCTACCACTCATTACCCGAGCTGGGTATCCCAACTCCCACAAGAGCAAGTTCAGTCAAGATAAAATTTCAGCAACATAATGTTACACAAGACAAATGATGATCCATACTCCTCCTCCACCATCCTTTTTATATATTTTTTAATTAATTAGTTTCCCAAAATTTTCATTAGATTCCTTTTTCATTAATTTAATTAGGAAAAACCTCCCTCGTACACATGTCGTCTGATCCCCTAGTTGCACTATAAAATCAATTATATTAATTAATTAAATATTCCTCTTTCCCTCATCCACCTAAGAGCATTCCTAAAAGCGCTCCTCGGTGTACCAAAATTCCCTTACAATTCTTAAATGACTTACACCTTACTTAATTCCTAGTTGAGTTCATAAATAGAAAGTTCCAAAGGAAAGATTCCTTACTAAGTTAGACATTAAACTTTTTCTTTACGTTTCCCCTTTTATTTAAGTTTCCTATTACTTTTAAGTTCCCCCGCTTTTCCTTTTTAGCTAAAAAAATCAATTTAGCAAGTGTAGATAAAACAACCATTTACCCCTTTTCCTTTTTAATGAAAATTTATTTAGCAAGTGTAGATAAAAACAACCATTTACCCTCTTTTCGTTTTAACTAAAAATTAAACTAGAAAATGTAGATAAAAACAACCATTACCCTTTTTCCTTTTTAATAAAAATTTATTCCTCCAATATAACGAAATTTACTTTAATAAGAAAAGTTTGAATTTCTTTACCCCCTTCTTGTTATATGTCTAAATATTTTTGTTCAGAGGTTCTGCTTAGACCTAGGTTTTAAATTCACTAGGTTGGGAGACATTTTTAAGGGATTTTTTTTTTTTAACTTTACTTACCATATCATTCATTTTAAGTCCGACTAGGTCCTAAGGAGGGATAGTTTTCTAGGCACTAGGTTTATTGACTTACTAGTTAAAATCACGATGTGCATTTCAAGATGCACTATGTTCTCCAAGGGTTCCACTCGCCTCTTTATGTTTTTCTTTGCATGACGTTCCCTTCAAGACGCACTATGTGCGCCAAGGGTGCCACTCGCCTCTTTCCTTTTCTTTATGCGACATGCCCTTTAGGATGCACCATGTGCTCCAAGGGTGCCACTTGCCTCTTGACTAAATTTGGTAGACGTCAAACCCCTGGAATCAATACTTTACCAGGTGATATTGTGGGAGACTAAGAGAATCTAAGGAATAAGTCCCATGCCTTATTGCATGCCCCTTACAATCATCATGAGTGACTTTCATAGCCTACCCTCATGGCATTGTGGGTCTTCTCGAACTAGGTAATCATTAACCTATAGTTTGAGCCATGATGGGAGTGCTTGTAGGCTGTGGTAGGGCTGCTGCCACACCTCTCCCTAAATGTCTCTAGTTGTCGTGTGTGACCCCTCTACTCCAAATGTGAGTTTGGTCGAAAATTTATTGTCAACCTGCATCCATCAACGAATCATGTTAGCAATAACAATCAATCATCATAACATCTAATCATATGTACATATGTCACATCAACAACATTCAAGCCCCAAAAAACCCACTCCCTGACTTGATCTGGAGTCCAAGGGGTTTCATCGATGCCTCTGCATCCTCAAGGTCTGAAGTCCTTTACACTCAGGAGAACCCAGTCAATAGCACATGTCTACGTAAATACAAAAAAATATCATATCATAAAATCCACAATATCTCATAATCATAATCAAAATGACCAATAGTATAATAACCCGGATCACTTGCATGCAAGTGTCCTCAAATAATAAGTTCACTCAGTGCGTGCAAGAGAGGGATACTAAAAATACCATTGACAGAGCCACTGCTTCCAACAGGCATTTATAGCCTCAACATGGATATCATTTAACCCACTCAAGTACTTTAATCCCATCCAATAGTTTTCTATCCACATGATGTATACTTCCATAAAAGTTAACTTAAAAGAATATACATGTTACCTCTCGACTCGATATTGCTTCATTGCTAGCAGGCCTGTTCAGTACCTCAACAAAGTTTTCTTGGTATCATGTGTGCATTTAGCTGCTGCCAATGAGCCTGTTCACTACCCTGACGGGTTTACACACACTTCCCACACTTACGTGATTCCAACCCTATTATGACACTTTTAAATAATAATACACTTAGATATTTATTGATGACAAAGAGAGAGGGGTGATACTGGAGGTTAATTTCAATACAGGTGAACAATTGATCATTTTTTTTTTATTTTCTTTCAAAACTGGAAGTTCTATCATGGTTTACAAATTTTAGATTTCGGTTAAGAAATCATCTAGAGAATGGGGAAGAACTTAATAGTGATATTTTAAGAATATGTATGGTGTAAAAAGTCTAAGGATAATCATAATTCTCAAATATATTGACACATTTCAGGGGTAATACTCTGACAAAGACCATTTAGGATTTCATAGTAATCAACTCACTTACAAATAAATTATCTAAGATCCTTAACATCAGAAATTGTTTGAATTGTTTCACTTTTTTTTTTCAACATAAGTATTGAAATGAATGATTCTTTCAACAATCGCTCTTTGATAAAAAAATATATTGATTCAAAAAGATAGACAAGAATAAAATTCAATCAAAGAAATAAAAAAAAAACACACACAACATATTGAATTAGAGTTTATTAATGGGATTCAAAATCAGAAGTATATCAAAACAAAAAAAATTGAAATAGCAAAAGAACAATTTTAAGAACAATTTGACCAAAAACAAAACCAGGCCAACCTCTCATAGAGAAAGGGGATCAAAATAAAAAACAACACAATTCAGAGTTTTACATATAGGAAGGTTCTTTTCTTAAGATAATGATGCATGATACATCATTTTGACCAAGCTTATTATTAAAAGTCATAGAAAAATCCTTAACCAAGATGAGTGAAATTACGTGTAGTGGTAAGCTATGTTTGTTAGGGTAAAACTAATGTGAACTAAAGATCAAATCCCTAATCTCTTTATTAATCCTTCATAATATTTTTAATCATTGCATGATGTTGCCAAGTCTTGAAAAATAAACATTTAATCAAGACAATTGAGAAAAGGAAAAATAAAGGAATTGAAAGAAAACTTCCCTGACAACATTCAGACGATGGTTCTCTTTGGATAGCCACGTGCCTTCATAATTACATTATTCAAAGGAAAAAAAATTAAAAGGCAAGAAAAACCCAAAAGGACTATATTCCTACACCTGCTCTAGCTTCTGCATAGATCAACATGCTAAGTAAAATGATATTTCCAATGCAGCCACAAGAGCATCTTCAATCCCGCAAGGCATAGAAAGTCGAAAAGAAGAAAAAAAGAATGTAGTATTTGTATATACAAAAGAAATATATCATTCTTACCTCCTATATATTCATTTACAAATAAAGCAAGCACGACCTTACCATTCTTTTGAAACTTCTTGATGTATGAATCCTCCAGCCATTCTGCAATCTTGTCGTGATATGAGTCATAATGGCATGGAAGAATGTAAGTAAGTTTGAAAAAATTGTCAATATTATGGGGACTTGACATAACCATTAGCCAAGGCTGAAGTTCCCCATCCTCTCGACAATTCTCCAAGTGTTCATCATTTTCTTCACATGGAGGATCTAAAAAAATCATGCCATGCTTACTTCTTAGATATTTAGGTAGAAACAAAGAAAGAACAACTTTACCTTTATTATGAAGATTTTTTAGATATGAATCCTCAAGTCATTCTAATATCCTGTCACAAAAGTTAGAATGCAAGCTATGACTTTGATTAACTAGATCTTTCAACGAGGAACACATCATAAGAGGATTCATTACACCAATTAGATCACTAGTTTGAACACTTCCTTTGATGATATGGATCGTTCCAAAACATGAAACATAATCATCAAAAAATGAACTAATTAGGGAATGAATATGCAATGTAGAATATTTGATCTCCATAAGAATGAGTGCATTTTATTTTTCAAAAATAAATTGTGTAAAATCATCTTTCAACAAATATTTTTTCCATGCAAGTGATGAAAGTGAAAGAGCGTCAAATCCAAATTCATAAATGTTATGTTCGGAATTAATTTCACTAAATCTTGGCATATTGAAAAGATTTGATTGTGATGGAAAAGAGTAAGATACCATGGATAAAGTATCATGTCCACCATAATCTAAGAAAAGATCGAGAACTACTATTCGTTGTTTTGTTTTCTCATCTGTTGATATAGGAAATAGAGAAATATTCTTAACCTCTAGCTTCCTCTCCATATCCAGTCCTTGTTAACTCTGTTTATCCAAATACATAGACACCATAATTAATTGTCAAGGAAAATGTCACAATTTATGAGCTTGTTTCTATTGCATTCCCATTCTGGATCTCAATGCCAACAATCATCAATGGGGGTACAAGTTCCACAATAAAAAAAAACACATCTACCTTCTTGAGATATTAATACTCATGAAACAGTAAACCAAATCCAACATTATACATCATTAAATTAAATACTCTCTTAGAATTTTAAATAAAGTCATCGGGAATATGAACTCTTTCAACTAGTTCTACTCTTTTAATCCATGGTCAATGTTGTATTCTAAATTTATACATAAACAATTAATCATCCATCTATATTCCAATAATATATATATATATATGAAAATGTACATAACACATTCATACCTTCAAATCATTTCCACTCCCATCTCTTTTCCACCCCCATCTCTGGATCCTCCATGACAAAGGAATTCAAGATTTAATTTTGAACAAACTCTAGGACAGGGAGAATCCCAACGAACAAAATATACCCAAATATAATATTGGGTTTAGCCATGGGTCCCCTATGGATCAATTGTTTTCTGATCATACGAGCTTTGAGAATGTTTGTTACAGAAAAGAAGATGTGACCACATTCTAGAACATGAGGAGAGAGCATTGTGTCAATTCACTACTGCAACAAAAATGAGACAGGTGGTGGTCTCTGCCTAATATCAAAGGAAGAGTTGTGTACATGTCAAGTGATGTCAATGTATTAAGGATTGATATGACAATGGAGTGAATTTTTACAGAAGTAAGGATGAGTTACCCACACGGATGGAGGTAAGTAATAGATGGTTGGACGACTGGCAATTGTTTGGTCCTAGTGGAACTTCTTTGGCATCACCGAAATGCATAGAGATTTGTTGATTGATTTTTACAATAATACATTTTGAACCTTATGTATGTATAATAATTATATGTTAGATCACAAGTAATTTGTATGGAATTTCCATGAAATCCCATTCCATACTTTTTAAGAAAATTCAATATTGAAGGACATTGACAACAATAATATCAAGATGATCCTTGATAATGTGAGGCTATATTTGGATATTTGTTAAAAAGTAAATTCCAGTGGATGTAAACTTTAGTTCAAGTTTATTGATTGATTTTTACAATAATATAGTCCAAAGTTTACGTATAATAATTATAAGTTATATCACAAGTAATTTGTATGTAATTGTCATTAAATGCTCAGTCCATAGCGTTCCTAAAAATTCAAGACTGAAAGACACTGACATGAATGATATCGAGATAATCCTTGATATTCTGAGACTGTAATAAGATATTTTGTTATCATTAAAAACAAACATAATTACTTGTATGTAATTGTCATTAAA
This sequence comes from Picea mariana, assembly GCA_032191745.1. Taxonomy (NCBI): domain Eukaryota; kingdom Viridiplantae; phylum Streptophyta; class Pinopsida; order Pinales; family Pinaceae; genus Picea; species Picea mariana. The sequence goes on from JASDQU010100172.1 coordinate 178,751, forward strand.
TGCTCAGTCCATAGCGTTCCTAAAAATTCAAGACTGAAAGACACTGACATGAATGATATCGAGATAATCCTTGATATTGTGAGACTGTAATAAGATATTTTGTTATCATTAAAAACAAACATCAACTATATGTAAACTTTAGTTCAAGTTGATGCTTTAGTTCAAGTTGATGCTTTGGTGATTGTGTCGTTTAAAATGATACATGGAAACTTGATGTAAAATTTATTTCAGGTTGATGCTTTGGTGATTGTGTCATTTAAAATGCTACATGAAAAAATGTGTGTAAATTTAAGTTTCAAAGGAAATTTAGAGCCAACAATGAATTCTAAAATTTTAATGTGACTATGTCTATTTAAGATATATGATTAATGTATTCATATTTTTCAATTTTTAACAATTTCAACTTCAATTGACAATACCTTAGAGCCAACAATGAATTCTAAAATTTTAATGTGACTATGTTTATTTAAGATATATGATTAATGTATTCATATTTTTCAATTTTTAACAATTTCAACTTCAATTGACAAAAATGACACCTACTGTGGATTATCCGGCAAACAACTTAAAAAATACTCACCACAGAAATCTAAAAACAACAATACCTTAAATAATTGGAAACCGGATTTGTAATATATATCTTTGTTTATTACAAACTACTCATTTAACAACACTCTTCATCGAAATCGATTTGTGAAAACCAATTGTCATTGGCCACAAAGGAATTTGGGAGTTTACTTACTTGAACATAAAAAAAAAAATACAACAAAAATTGGAAATTCGTAAAATATCAATAGATTATTGAACATAAACAAATACAACAAAATTAAGCAATTAGAAAAATATGATTAGGCTATGGTAAAAAATGTTTAATTGCACTAGTCATACATTGAAATAAGTAATATGTAATCGGTCCAAATTGTCCATTTTCAACCTATAGTGGATGACGACATACATTTTTCTCTTTGAAAAAGAGCTAGTTGGTATAGGTGTTGGATAAGGGGTGAAGTTGAAATTAAAACCAAAGATCGAGAATGGTTCGTGAATGAAGTAGATGTGTAACGTGGTTAATTTTTCACTTAAAAATTAGAAAGAAAAATGTATATAACCATATGTTTGATTGTTCATCAACCTCCAACATTCTTCCAAGTTTATGTTTTAAATAAGTAGCAAAGACTTTCAATTGTAAAAGTAACCCCCTTTTTCTATATACCTGAAGTTCGAAGATTATCCACCCACTAATCCGTCCTACTTGGAACAAAGAACATAGTGAATCGTTTTAAATTGGAGATTTAGATTTAACTTATATCTCAAATGTGCTTGTAAATATCATATTTTTCGTAAACATCTTATGAGTATCGAGAAACAATTTGGATTTCAAAATCAATAAAAAATACTTTGAAAATATCAAGTTTTCTTATTGTTCCTTTCTTAGTACTGTCTATTCTTGACATGATCGAGGGTATTAAAAAATCAAAATGATATTAATATATTATAATAGTTAGTGTCTTGTATCATGATCCCCATTAATAATATTGTAATTTGGTAACAATACAAAAATTTCAGCTAATGATAAAAAAAAAAATCAGAAGTCATGAATTTCCAACAAAGTAATAGTTATTATGCTCAATTCGAAACAAAAACATTAAAACATTATTAATAGCAACATATAACAAATACATGACCGGTTGATCCATAATTTGTTTGGGAAGTTAGAGCCAATCTGTAAGGCCCTATACTAAGGCTTCAAAGTTAAATGGTAAATTTGTAATCTAAATTACTTTTCATTTCTTGAACATGACATCAAATTTCTATTTACGTTTGCATTACAACAAATCTAACTAATTTATGTTGAAGTTCTAGCAAATTAACCAGCTAAATATTAAATTCTCATTTTATACAGTCCAAAATAGTCACAAAAAAGATTACTCAGCATATTACACAATTTCAATACATAGGTACATATCATAACTTTCATTCAGACAAAATTAGTACCATATCTTTCATTCAGACAAAATTAATACTGATAAAATACCTCTTGAAGAAGAAGTTTGTCCTTTTCTTTTCTGTTGTTGTTAGCTACCTGAAGACTGCTTGAAACTGCCTGAAAACTGAATCTTTTCCTCCCATCCAGCTAGGAATAGAACCTCTCCAACTCCCTAGCTCCAGGAACCCTTGCAGTTTCCTGGCCCTCTGAGCCCAAAATCCCCAGCAACCCTGATGCTCCCTGTGACAGACCTCCAACAAGATCCTCTGCAAAACCACAACAACCTCCTCAACAAAACCACAACTATATCCTCCAAAAAAAAAAAAAACGAGCCAGTAATACAATACTCGACCAAAAATAATGTCCCCCCCTTGCCTTATCCTCCCCTCCCATCATTCACCACCTTCTTCCTTCATTTAATTCTCAACTACCCTCCCTGAATTAGGTATCAACCACCTTATCCCCTTTTCATTAATGGGTTGATCTTCTGATACTAAATAATAATTAATAATTTATTAAGCTGGATTTTATTAAACTGATATTTAATCATGAAATTAATTAATTAATCAATTAAACCAGTATACATTCAACAAATATTTAACCAGAACAACTAATTAATTAATTAATTAAACTAATATACATTAAACAATTATTTAAATCATGACAATTGATTAATTACTAAGGATTGTTACATACACCCACCCTTCAGGAAACTTCATCCCGAAGTTAAAGTATTTTATGATACAAGGGAAAAGAGACATGGTTCACACATTCATATCCAATAACCAACATTACCAGTAAGTAAGCCAAGAAAATTCATAAATACTAGTGTACATGTGCAAGAAATGCATCTGTAGCTAGTACATATAACTCTCGTGCATGTACTAATAACAATAACTGTCACCTCTATAGTAATTTTTGTATGCATCCAATCCAATCAAAAATACTATTCAATTTATAAAAGATAATAAACCAATCAATTGTTTGCGAAATCCCTTAATTACAATAATCTAGCTCAACAATGTTTATTTAGACAATTGTAGTTTAGAGATGCAGGAGCATCGCCAACACATCAAGTGAGCCAACATAGAAGCGGAGGACAGCTGGACAAGCCAGCACAAATTTTGAAAACACTTTGGAATTGTTGCGCAAATCTTAAATGAGCCATTAAGATGAGGCACACTTGTATATTGTAAATGGACCTTGAGTGGATAGCTCTCATCCTTAGTAGGTAGACGACATTTAAAATAGTTAATGTAAAGTAGATAGAATTTAATTCTAGACTAGACAGTTGTAGAGCGCAAGAGGGAAACGAGATATAGACACCCTCATTGTGCATTGTAACATTATTCAGAAGCATTTGGAGCAAGAAGAAGAAGAGAGTTCTGTAAAAGCACCCATGTACAGACATTTGAATTAATAGAAAGCTTTGATTCAAATTCATGGTTTGTGTTGTTCTCTGTGTATTGGTACTGAATGATAGGCTCATGAACGTTTGCTTCCTGTTATACATTTTCTTTTATATGCTATGTATGTGATTTCATGTATGAATTGAAGTCTGAGAGGGAGATGGAATGAGTTTCAATTGTTTCTCTATTTGAGCCAGAGAATTCCTGCAAGGAGTGTAGTTGAAGTGTCCGCAAGGAGTGCATTGACAGAGGGTTCAGATAGAGATAGTTTTTGTTCTCATTCATCCAGAAGTGCAGTTGGGCATAGGAGCCATGCAAGGAGTGCGCAGGCCAAGTAAAAGTCTTAGGGTTGCGAACCTGAGTGAAGCATTTGACAGACTGCTGCTGCAGGTGTGCGCATAGTCAAGTGACTTCAACACTTCGACGTTGTTGAAGGTTTGTTGCAAGGAGTGCGTGCAAGAGTTTTCTTGAAGGACTTGAGGTCCTGGGGAAAAGCTCAGGAGGGATAGGACCTTTGAATTTGTTGAAGGACAATGTAGAAAAGTTGTGCCTTGAAGGTTGGCAAGAAGCGTCGCAAGTTTGCACACAGGTGGATAAGTTCTATGGAAGAACACTTAGTCATTTCGTGGATTGCATAAGGAAGAATGGACGGTCCATATCTTCCAGGGAAAATCAACAAATCACCGTGAACCGTTGGATCTCGCGGGGGTGCAGGGGGATAATACAGATATTCCCATAGTGTTTAAAGCTCAGAAGGGGTAGATCCATTGATCCAAGCCAACCAGGGGTGTTAAATTATTCGCAAAATCGCTTATCGGGATTTCGTAAGAAAGGAATCGAAGATTTGGTAACGGGAGTCGCGAAATCGCGATACGCGATATCCTGACGGCTACAAATACAGTGTGGGGCCACAGGAGTTGGTGGTGGACAGGTAGCACACTGTATCGAGGTTTGGGAAGCGTAATGTCCCGAAACATTGGACATCAGGATTCACGATCCCGCGAAGTCCAAAATCTCGGCGAGGTGACGGGACCGTTGAAAAGTCAAAGCCACGAGCTCATCGGAGTTTCGGCATATCGGGACTCGGGAGTCGAAGAACCGAGTTTCTCGACACCTTGAGTGCTAAGATCCCGATAGGGAAAGTCCCGACAAAGGAACGGAAGGGTCAGCGTTGACTCATATCGGGTCTTGGAGATTCGAGAGTCCTATGCTCGATCACTGACCTCGCAAGGTTGTGAAGTCTGATTCCCCGATAAGTAAAGAGAGGGGGAGTCATGCGAAGAGATCTGTGGGTGCAAATTTCCCGATAGGGAAACAGAAGGACCAGTTAGTGTTCTTCGGGCTGAGGAAAGAGAAGATCCTGTGAGCAGGTGTGCCTGCGGGTGCGACACTGCGTCAGTTTGGTATCAGAGCTTCAGATTCTTGTCTGTATATTTCAGGCAAGGAAGGCATAAGAGGTAAGGAGTACTCTGATACACAACGTCAAGTGGTATCACAGCTAAGACAGATTGTTCTTTTCTTTCTGTAGCAGAGAAGAGGAGAATTCGCCATGCCGCCAAGGAGAGATAGGCAGTCACCTGATCCAGAGGATAGGGAAGTGCAGAGAAGAAGAGGCAGTCAGATAACTAATCCATCCATAGAGAGACAGATGAGAGACCTCCCAGCGAAACTCGAGGACATGGAGACAGCGCAAAGATGCACAGCTAGTGCAGGGGATCTGAGTGATTCCGATAGTGAAATAGAGGTTGAACAAGAGGAGGAAGTTACAGTCGGAGATGCATCAAACGAGCGTTTGATCAAAGCTATTGCCAGGATGGGTGCAAGAGCGAAGATGGACATTCCAATTTACGTGGGAAACTTGAATGCAGAGGAGCTACTAGATTGGATTAGAGCTCTGGATACTTACTTCGACTACGAAGATGTCGAAGAGGACAAGAAAGTCAAGCATGTTGTTACACGCTTAAAAGGACATGCAGCATTGTGGTGGGCTGAACTACAAGCTGACAGGCACTACAAGGGCAAGCAGAAGATCAAGAGCTGGGACAGGATGATCGCCAAGATGAAGGCGAAATTCATTCCCAGGGATTATCAAATTACTCTGTTCAAGAGAATGCATAACCTGAGACATAAGCTGATGATAGTGAAAGAATACACTGAGGAATTCTATCGACTGAACATCAGGGCAGGTCATCGGGAGAGCGATGATGAAAAAGTTGTCAGATACATGAATGGCCTGAGATATGATATCCAGGATGAGATGAGCATGGTAACCATCTGAACGGTGGAAGATGCTTATCAGATGGCTCTCAAAGCTGAAGAGAAGTTGAGCCGAAAATAGAGTCAGAGGGGCCGAGGTAGAAGTCAGCCCAGAGGCAAAGCAGTTGCCCAGGACAAATACCAGAAGCCCAAGGAGGAATGGAAGAAACCTCAGACTCATGCAGAGAGAGGTGGAACCTCACAGCGAGGGCCATATATTGAACAGAGAGGGCATCATAATGAACAGAGAGGGCAGCATAAT
>JASDQU010100172.1:185547-197301 GCA_032191745.1 Picea mariana
TGAGTCATCATATTGATCTCATACCAGGAGCCAGTTTGCCAAATAAAGCCACGTACAGATTGACGCCGCAGGAGAATAAAAAGGTTAAAAGGCAAGTCCAGGAGTCAAGGAAAGGTTGAGTCCGTGTGTTGCTCCAACAGTACACAGTCCGAAGAAAGACAGAGGCTGGAGGATGTGTACCGACTTGAGGGTGATCAATAAGATAACCATCAGGTACAGGTTTCCATTGCCAAGAATGGATGATCTGATGGATTCCTTGAGTGGAGCAAGGTACTTTTCAAAGATTGATTTGAAAAGCAGATATCACCAGATTCGCATGAGAGAAGGCGATGAATGGAAGACAGCATTCAAAACAACCGAGGGTTTGTATGAATGGCTTGTTATGCCGTTTGGCTTAACAAATGTGCCAAGTAACTTTATGAGGTTGATGAACGAAGTCCTGAGGGAGTTCATCGGGAAATTTGTCATCGTATACTTGGATGACATACTAGTTTATAGTAAATCAGTGGCATAGCACTTGAAGCATTTGGCTACAGTGATGCAGAAACTACAGTAGGAGAAGCTGTTGATTAATATGAAGAAGCCCTCATTCATGAAGACAAAACTCATTTATTTGGGATTTTTTATTTTGGCAAATGAATTGAGGATGGATCCGGATAAGGTGGAAGTGATCAAGAATTGGCCATCACCGAGGAATGTATTCGAGGTGAGAAGTTTTCATGGTTTGGCTAGTTTCTACCGAAAATTCATCAGGAATTTTAGTGGAATTAGCACAGAGATGATGGATACAGTGAAGAAGCAGCATAATTCTTTTCACTTGAGAGAAGAAGCTAAAAAGAGTTTCAATCTGTTGAAAAGGAAGATCACGGAACAACCGGTTTTGGTGTTGCCGGATTTCTAGAAAACATTTCAGGTGAAATTCGATGCAAGAGGATTTGCAATGGGGGTAGTCTTGAGTCAAGAAGACAGGTCGATAGCATATTTCAGCGAGAAGCTGAATGAAGAGAAATTGAAATACTCCACGTATGATAAGGAGTTTTATGCTATCATACATGCATTAAAGAAATGGAGGTATTACTTGATACCCAAAGAATTTGTATTGTACAGTGACAATCATGCACTGCAGTTTGTGACTCAACAGAAGAAGTTGAATCAGAAACATGTAAAATGGGTTGAGTTTATGCATAATTTCACATTTTTAATTAAACATATTTCTGGTACTGCTAACAAAGTTGTTGATGCTTTGAGCAGAAAGTGTTTGCTATTGCAGGAGTTCAAAGTCCACACTTTAGGTTTTGATGATCTCAGGAATATGTATGTAGATGATCCAAATTTTTAGGAAGCGTATGAAGCAGTTGAGAATCCAGTTCTCAGAGACAGAAGCTCGTGGATAGAATACATGATCCAGGAAGGATTGTTTTTCAGAGGCAATCAACTGTGTATTTCGAAATTCTCCATGAGGGAGAATCTGTTGAAGGAGAAACACAGTGGTGGATTGGCAGGACATTTCGGTCATGTCAAAACATTCGCGAAATTGAATGAGTCATATTTTTGGCCGGGAATGCGAGTGGATGTCAAAATATTTGTAGACAGATGTAGAATTTGCCAGCATTTGAAGGGAAGAAAGCAGAATGTAGGTTTTTATCAACCGTTGCCCATACCAGAAAGGTCGTGGGATGCGATAAGCATGGATTTTGTATTGGGGTTGCCAAGGACACAAAGAGGTGTTGATTCAATCTTTGTGGTAGTGTATAATTTTTCCAAGATGGCACACTTCATACCATGTTAGAAGACCAGTGATGCAACTCACATTGCAAATCTGTTCTTCAAAGAGGTCATTCGACTTCATGGGTTTTCGAAAAGTATAGTTTCGAACAGAGACACAAAATTCATAGGGCATTTTTGGAGGACCTTATGGAAGAAGCTGGGGACTAATTTGATGTTTATTTCATCTTATCATCCTCAGATGGATGGACAGATGGAAGTGGTCAACAGAAGTCTAGGATACTTTCTGAGAATCTTGGTGACAGAGCACCACAGCAGTTGGGACAATATATTACCACAGGCAGAATTTGCGTACAATGAATCAGTGAATCGAAGCACAGGCCAGAGTCCATTTCAGGTTGTTTATGGAATGTAGCCGAGGGGAATTTATGAACTGAGAGATTCAAGATAGACTGCTACTAGGAGCGCTAATGCATAGGAATTCGCTGAGGCGATGAAGGAACTTCACAGCCAGGTGAAGGAGCAGTTGCAGAATTCAAGTCAGGAATACAAGCGCAGAGCAGATCAACATTGGAGACAACTTCAGTTCGAGGTTGGTGATCTGGTTCTGGCACATTTGAGGAAAGAAAGGTTCCCAAGAGGAGCATACAATAAGCTGAACATGAAGAAAATCGATCCATGCAAGGTCTTGAGAAAATTTGGGGACAATGCTTATGAGATTGAACTACCCGATGGGATCAGAATTTCTCCGATATTCAATGTCTCAGATTTGTACCCATACAGAGCTAGAGAAGCGGAGACTAGAGATGAGCAGCCAACAATCCAGTGGACGAAGCAAATTCCAGTTGCAAAGAATCCACAGATGGAATGCATACTAGACAAGAGAGTGAGTAACAGGATCGAGCGAAAATAATATTTTGAGTATCTGGTCAAGTGGAAGAACCATCCAGTTTAAGATGCCAGCTGGGAGACTAAAGCTGAGATATAGAAGCATGGACAGACCGTGCAGGAGCTCATGGACAGGAGCCCAGGAAAGTTTTCAAGCGAGGGAGTATGATGCAGGAGCATCACCAACACATCAAGCGAGCTAGCGCGGAAGCGGAGGATAGCTGGAAAAGCCAGCACAAATTTTGAAAACACTTTGGAATTGTTGCGCAAATCTTAAATGAGCCATTAATATGAGGCACACTTGTATATTGTAAATGGACCTTGAGCGGATAGCTCTCGTCCTTAGTAGGTAGACGACATTTAAAATAGTTAATGTAAAGTAGATAGAATTTAATTCTAAACTAGACAGTTGTAGAGCGCAAGAGGGAAACGGGATATAGACACCCTCATTGTGCATTGTAACATTATTCAGAAGCATTTGGAGCAAGAAGAAGAAGAGAGTTGTGTAAAAACACCCNTTGTTATACATTTTCTTTTATATGCTGTGTATGTGATTTCATGTATGAATTGAAGTCTGAGAGGGAGATGGAATGAGTTTCAATTGTTTCTCTATTTGATCCAGAGAATTCCTGCAAGGAGTGTAGTTGAAGTGTCTGCAAGGAGTGCATTGACAGAGGGTTAAGATAGAGATAGTTTTTGTTCTCATTCATCCAGAAGTGCAGTTGGGTACAGGAGCCGTGCAAGGAGTGCACAGGCCGAGTAAAAGTCTTAGGGTTGTGAACCTGAGTGAAGCATTTGACAGACTGCTGCTGTAGGTGTGCGTAGAGTCAAGTGACTTCAACACTTTGACGTTGTTGAAGGTTTTTCGCAAGGAGTGCGTGCAAGAGTTTTCTTGAAGGAATTGAGGTCGTGGGGAAAATCTCAGGAGGGATAGGACCTTCGAATTTGTTGAAGGAAAGAATAGAAAAGTTGTGCCTTGAAGGTTGGCAAGAAGCGTCGCAAGTTTGCACGCAGGTGGATAAGTTCTGTGGAAGAACACTTAGTCATTTCGTGGATTGCATAAGAAAGAATGGATATTCCATATCTTCCAGGGAAAATCAGCAAATCACCGTGATTCGTTGGATCTCGCGGGGGTGCAGGGGGATACTACAGATATTCCCATAGTTTTTAAAGCTCAAAAGGGGCAGAGCCGTTGATCCAAGCCAGCCAAGGGCGTTGGATTATTCGTGAAATTGCCTATCGATATTTCATAAGAAAGGAATCAAATATTTGGTAATGGGAGTCACGAAATCACGATACGCGATATTCCAACGACCACAAGTACAGTGTGGGGCCACAAGAGTTGGTGGCGGATAGGTAGCACACTGTATCAGGGTTTAGGAAACGTAAAGCCCCGAAACATTGGACATCAGGATTCGTGATCCCGCGAAGTCCGAAATTCCGACAAGGTGACGAGACCATTGAAAAGTCAAAGCCGCGATCTCATCGAAGTTTCGACATATCAGGACTCGGGAGTCGAAGAACCGAGTTGCTCGACACCGCGAGTGCCGAGATCCTGATAGAGAAAGTCCCGACAAAGGAACGGAAGGGTCAACATTGACTCATATCGGGTCTCGGAGATTCGAGAGTCCTACGCTCGATCAACCTCGCAAGGTTGTGAAGTCCGATTCCCCGATAAGTAAAGAGAGGGGGAGTTGCACAAAGAGATCTGTGGGTGCAGATTTCCCGATAGGGAAATAGAAGGACCGGTTAGTGTTCTTCGTGCTGAGGAAAGAGAAGATCCTATGAGAAGGCGTGCCTACGGGTGCGACACTGCGTCATTTAGGTAAGTAATTATGAATATACATATATACACATTTTCTTTTCAGAAGGAAAAACAATAAATTCCACCATAAGGAAAATCTCCATACACTCTCAACTATTTGCACTCATCCTTCCTCCCTAACCTACTTCCATCTTCCATTCATATCCTTCCTCTGTTGGAATATCTTGGAGTGTAAACTATATTGACCTAACTCCAAATAGAACCTGTAAGTAGAAGTGTCACAATCTTGACCAAGCTTCCCCAGCAGGCAACTGACAGTCATCATCACATGTCTAGGGGAGTGTGAGCTAAAACCATCCTCCCATTACTCCAAGTTTTGGAGGATACATGGTGGGAAATGCCTCCACCCCTCCTAATAAGACTAGGGTCCACACCCTACAATGGAATATATAGTGGCACCGTGTTGCTAGGAATTTTGTCATCGTTTATTTAGTTTTAGGCAGTCTCACCACCTAAAATCCTGCACTGGTCCACATATCATAGCAATGTATTCAACCCAATATAATTTCACATACAAAGATTCATACCATATTATTTCTCGTTCAGTGGTCATGACATCCACTTTCATTATCATTATCCCTTAGCTATTTCATATCCCAATGACCTGCAGATTAGTCTATAACAAAAACTCATACATATCTATGCATTATCATCATGTAATTTCATACAACCATAATCTCAATTCAGTATCCACATACCAACAACTTTAACATCAAATTTTTTAAGTTAGAAATAGATCTCATAATATCCCCATAATTCAATTAATGTTACCCGTTCATAAAATTTTCATTTACATAATGGATTACATCATATCCATCATCATTCAAATAACATTTAAACCTTCATAGGATTCACATTCACATAGTATATCGCATCATATCCATCATCATTCAAGTGATACTTAAACATTTAGAGAATTTATATTCACATAGTAGATCGCATCATATCCATCATCATTTAAATAGCATTTAAACATTCATAAAATTTACATTCTCACAATATATCGCATCATATCCATCATCATTCAAATACATTTAAACATTCATAAAGGTTCACACGTCTTGCAAGTTCAAGTGTATCATTAATAGTTTCACTTTGAATAGAAAATAAAGGTGATTAGGCCTCAGGTAGTCCTAGTTGTCTAAGTCGAAAGGTGGTGTTACATACACCCAACCTTCGAGAAACATATTCTCTAGGAAGTCAAAATAGTGAGGGATAATCTCTTCATAATGTCTCGACATCCTACCAAGTAGCAGATCTTGGACTATACTTTTCCCACTAGACCTTAACTTGGTCTACCAGACGGTTCCTGAGATGTCAGACTCTACGGTCCAATATGCATAATGGTTCTACCATGAGGGTTCCCGCATCCGATACCTGCAATTCCTTCAAATTTAGTTTATGTGATTTGTCGGCAACATAATGAGGATAAAATCATGAAGCTGGGTAACACTTTTGTGAGAATCGAGTCTCCAAAATTCCTTGTGGCATTTTTTTGACCGAACTCTTTTTTCTTTCGACCGAAAGAAAGGATTTTTCGGCCGAAACATTGTTTAGTCGAAAGTTTACACGTCAAATCGAACGGTGCCCTCCATAGTCGTGTACAAGATTTTTCGGATGATTGTTTTTCCTATGGTAAGAATATCTCGGCCGAAAGTTTTATTTTTAACAGAATCCGTTAAAAATAAACCTTTCGGCCGAACAAAAATACTTTTCGGCCGAAATATTATTTCGGTCGAAAATTAAAAATTGGGACTATATTCAAAAACCAGAGAATTCCCCCAAGCTTACATGAACTTTGGAGGTTCCGGAATCTTGCAAATACTCAGAATTTGGTTTCAAAAATGACACCAACATTTCCAAAATTGAATCTACTTTCAATTCCTATAATTTGTTTTCATTTTCTTTATTTTTATCTAATTTTATTTAATACTTTAAAAAAATCACTGCATAATATTTTCAATAGACATTATGATTCGGTGAAATGAAATATCAGTATCTCTAAAAATATACAGTGAAAAAGTTAGAAAAAAATGTATTCATAATCCTTAAACTGTTCTTTTCAAAAGGGTATATTTAGATTTTAGTTTTAAGGTAAAATTAATATAGATACAAGGTGTAGAAAAACATGTGTTTAAAATTTGCAACGTTTTCAGCTTGGTCAACTTCAAAAAATTCTAGAAATTATAATATTCATTCGTTAGATTCAAAATTATAGTCATAATAAAATAGAGTCTCTGTAGATTGTTGCAGTATACTTCATTTCTTAAAAACATAAGTTTAATTATAGATATATTGTTGTAGAAAAAAGTTACTCATTATCATTCCTTTCATGTTTAAGGAACATACTGTTAAACAATTGTCAAATTGACATATCAAATCGTGATAAAAAAAAATTGAAAAATAGTCATTGGAAAGCTAACAAAATTCTTCACAAGTTTTTTTTTTACTATAAAGTGAAATTCTAAATAAAAAAATACTTTTGTATGCCGGAACTTGAAGAAATGGTGAAAATACAGTTTTTTTTCTCATAAAACAAGCAAAAGTGTAACCCATCTTCATGATTTTACCCATGACATAGAACAAATACATGAAAAACATTATGAGTTTTATGCAAGTGGGGTGGCAGTCCAATTTTCTCTTGTATTTTGAACGGTCCTATAAATCGTGGTGACAACTTTGTCCCCTTCCCAAACCGAATGGTAATCTTATTAGGCCTGATACGAATGAAAATCTGATCTCCCACTTTATAACTTCGGTCGGTCCTATGTGCATCAGCATAACTTTTTTGTCTAGATTGTGTTTCCTTTAGACTCTGCTTAATCTGAATCACTTGTTCCTCCATCTCTTGAATCAATTCTGGCCCAACTGTTACTCGGTATTCTAATATTTCCCAACTCAATGGTGTTCTGCATGGAATTCCATACGAAGCTTCGTAGGGTGGCATTCCGAGGGAGCGATGCAAATTGTTTTTGTAGGCAAACTCTACCAAAGGTAGGTACTTCTCCCAATGGGTTTGATTATCCATAACATACATCCTAATCATGTCTTCCATAACCTAATTTACTCTCTCGGTTTTCCCGTATGTTTTAGGATGATAAGTTGTACTTAAGTTCAACTGAGTCCCCAACGCTGACTGCAAACTTGTCCAAAACCTAGAAGTGAATCCAGAGTCCCTATATGAAATGATCCTCTTGGGTATTCCGTGCAAGCAAATGACCTCACTTACAAACATGTGTGCTACATCAGTGACATCGTAAGTGTCTCTAACCGGAATAAAATTAGCACTCTTGGTTAACTTATCAACTATCACAAGGATGGCATTGTGTCTATGAGATGTGAACGGCAACCCCACAACAAAATCCATATAAATGAATTCCCACTTGGTCATAGGAACATCATGTAGTTGTAGGAGACCTTCCGGGTGATGGTGGTCGGATTTCACTTGTTGACACTCTAGGCAATTGGCGACGAAATGGACTACATCGTGCTTCATGCCTACCCAGAAGAAGAGCTTCCTCATGTCTGCGTACATTTTCTTCACACCCGGATGTGCACAATAAAGTGCTCTATGGGATTCCTTCAGTATGATGCTTCGAATATTCCCCCCTACGGGGATGTACATCCTTCCTCGATATCTTAATAGTCTATCTTCTTCTAGACGATATCCTTCATAATTTAGATCTAATTGCCTCCCACTATGGAAGTTTAAAGTAACCTTTAAATACCAACTATCTCCAAGGATTTGCGTCAACACACATTACCTCAGATTGACTTTTAAGGGTACCAAGGAGAAGACACATGGTATCCTGCTCAAGGCATCCACGACCACATTTTTTTTTCCCTTGATGTATGAAATACCAAAATCGTATTCACTCATAAACTCACTCCATCACCTTTTCTTGGCATTCAGATCCCTTTGAGAGAAGAGATGTTTTAAACTTTGATGGTTCGTTCTGAGCTCAAAGTTTCTCCCTACTAGATAGTGCCTCAAAAGTTTCAGAGCTAGCGTTATAGCTGCCAACTCTAAATCATGAGTAGCGTAAATCTCCTCGTCTTTATTCAACTTCCTTGATGCATAAGCTATCACTCCTCCATCCTACATTAGCACGGCCCTCAACCCTTGCTTCGAGGCATCCATGCAAACTATGAAGTCCTTTTCCATATCCGNCTTAAGCTTGATGAATGAACTATCACATTCTTCTGTCCATTCATAACTGACCCCCTTACACTGCAAAGTGGTGATGGGTTTTTCTATTTTAGAGAACCCTTCCACATATATCCGTTAATAACCTACTAGCCCCATGAAGCTTCTTACCTCTTGAGCATTTTTTGGCACTGGCCATTCCATAATGGCCTTTACCTTTTCTTGGTCCACAGAGATTCCTTTGCTGGAAATGATATGACCTAAATAAAGGATTTCTTTCTGAAAGAAGGAACACTTCGACAACTTACCATACAATTTTTTCTCTCTAAGGAAGGACAACACCACTCACAAGTGTTCCTCATGCTCTCTTTCGTTCTTGGAATAGATGAGGATATCATCTAAAAAGACTTGTACAAAGCAATCTAAGTACTTTCGGAATACACCGTTCATGAGGCTCATAAATATTGATGGCGCATTGGTCAATCTGAAAGGTACTACAACAAACTCGTAATGCCCAAACCGCGTTCGAAAGGAAGTTTTAGGAATATCGCATTCCTTAATCCTTAACTGGTGATACCTTGATCGCAAATCAATTTTTGAGAATACCATTGCTCCTTTCATCTGATCAAAGAGATCATCTATCTGTGGCATTGGGTACCTATTTTTCACGGTAGCACAGTTCAAGTCCCTGTAATCTATACACATTCATAAGGAACCATCCTTCTTCTTCACAACAAATACTGGTGCACCCCAAGGTGAGACACTAGGCCTTATTAGCCCTAAGTAGAGTAGCTCTTTCAACTGTATCTGCAACTCACAAAGTTATGGCGTTGTCATCCTATATGGAGTCTTGGAAATTGGTTCTGTACCAGGTTTTAGCTCAATAGTAAAATCAAACTCCCTCTCAGAAGGTAACCCTGGAAACACGTTTGAAAAAACATCCTTAAACTCTGATAATACTGGGTGTTGATCCAAGGAGGGTCCTTTCCTTTCATTCATTGCTTCCACTACATAAATTCGACACCCTTGCCTCATGCATCACTTAACCTTCATAGTTGAGATGAAGCATAGAGACACCTTTCTCCATACACCGTGGATCTCCACTGGCCTTCCTTCATCATCAACACAAAGCACCCTTTTTGTTAAACAATCTACCATATCCTGATGGGATTCTAACCAATCCATTCCAATTATTAGGTCATACGTCCTGAGAGAAGTGATGTATACCTTCAACCTTGTAGTACACACTCCCAGTTCTACTAGACAATTATCAATGCTTGGTCCTACCACTTGTTTTTCCCTCGAAGCCATCTCGACTTGTTTAAATTCATCGTTCTTGTAGGCTTCCAACCCACTCTTTTCTAATGCAAATGGTGAAATGAATCTATCTGTAGCACTAGAATCAAATAAAATTTTAACATTTATATGATTTAGTGTACCTGACGATTCCACCACTGTGGATTGATGTTCTTCCTAGTGATTATTAACTATCGCATAAATCAGGTGGCTACCACTTTCTCTTCCCATCAGGGCCTTTCATTCTCTATGCACAAATCCTTCTTGCAACTCCGAGCAGTCATGCTGGTAATGGGGTCCTCCATATTCCCAACATGTAACATGATATTTAACCTACGCACTGCTCTATGACGGTCTCTAAAATGAGTTCCTTCCCCTGGAACCCCTTCCCCTACTTGCTACTCCATGAGATGGTCGTGAACCTTCTTGCGTCAATGGTGATGAGTGGGATGTTGCACTTGCTGCCATTGAAATACCTGTAGCAACTATCCTTGGTGCAACTCTACTACCACAAGGAGGTGGCCTAGAGCCCCCCACCCCCTAGAGAAGGTCCTAGGGGCCCTCCCCACAAATCCAGGATAATGTGGAAAGGTCGATCACATACCTCCATTTAAGCTCATGTGTTCCTCAACATAACGTGCATTTTCAACTTCTTCCACTACTGAAGACGATTTCCACATCCGTACCATGGCCCTTCTCTTAGGGTTTAACCCATAGACAAAGTGTTATGCCTGTCGTTGGTCATTATCCATGTATGAAACATATTTCACCAACTCCATGAACCTAATCTCATACTCTTCCACGGTCCTATTTCCCTGTACTAGGGCATGAAATTATCCCACCTATTGTTCTTCATAGTAATCTGGTAGACATTTCCTTCAGAACCTTTCCTCAAAAAGTTCCCAAAAGACGGTGTCTGGGGTAAGGTGTAATTGCCTCTCTAGGTTGCCCCACCAGTTCAAGGCACTGTCCCCTAACTAAAAGATTTTTATCTTCTCCTTTGGCATGGAAGCATAGTCTTTTAAGGTAAAACATCTTGTCATTCCTTCCAACCATGCCTCTGAACGTTCACTGGTGTGACCCCCGACAAACTCTAGAAGTTTGATCTTCTATAGTTCTCTAGTGATGTCTTTGGGTGGATTCCCTCCCCTGAATCCCTCGACGCTTCAATATTACCCGTTCCAGATGGTGGGAGCTCCACTTCGATCCCTGCTGGATAAAGCCCCTTTAGAGTCTCATTTATGGCCTCCAAAGAGTGCAGAATGAGAGCTAATTCAAGCGATGGTGGTGGCGGCGTTGGTGGCCCCTGCGAAGATGTCCCTCTACCTCAATTTCCTCAAGTCCTAACCATCCTGTATAATTGAATCTGCATCAACCAAAAGTTTTTCAGGTAGAGTCTAAGGCAATTCACATTTCTATAACTTAAACTTGAAAACAGGGTTAGGCGTAAGTTTTGTTTTACTTGTCTGTAAATAGAAGTTACTCTCTTTAGGTGAAGTGGCTAGGTCAGGGTCGAAAGCCTCTAAGCTCGATGTCTTCTCCAAACAAAACTATTGACTCCCTCGTCTGGTAGCTACGCTAGAATCACACCATACTCGTTGATTCCCCTAACTTATGTATATAATCAAGCGTCAACCGACCCTTGTAACAATATGCACCACTCATATTAATCGCCCTTCATAATTTTAATACCCTGAGTCTCTTCATTCATCAAGTTATTTAATTCCTAAAATTAATTTACATAGTTTAATTCTCCTTAATCAAATAATCGACATTAATTAATTAATTAATCCTCCATTAACTATAACTATTAATCCTCCATAATTAATTATGACTCTTATATATATATATATATATATATATATATATATAT
>JASDQU010100172.1:204611-217643 GCA_032191745.1 Picea mariana
CCCATGGGACCTGGCCCTTTCCTGCGCGGGGGCTGGGGCGATGCCTGACATCGCCAAATACTTACTAGTCATTTGAGCAGACTCATCACTATCAACATATACATCTCAGATTTCTTATTTGCCATCAAAAATCATCATTAACCACTAATATTTGCATTTACCGGTTAATATTTGCATTTGCCTCCAAGAGAATATGAGTTTAAAAAATAATATAATTTTTTAAATAAAATTATTAAAAAAATTCACACACCATTTATATATATTATTTAAAAAGTCAAAGAGTTAAAAATATAATATAAATTTTTAAACCAAATTTTAAAAAAATTCAAACACAATTTATATATAATATTAAAAAAAATAAAATTTCCGTATTTTATTAATGCCGTGAAAAGAACAAATTTATTTTAAGTTTTAAAATTTGAGAAATTGAAAAGGTTTTACAATTTTAAATTTTAAAATAGGGAATTAAAAAGATGGTAAAAAAATTTTTGTTCTTTTTTTTTTATAATGTTCATATCAACATAATATTTTTTTATAAAATAATAATAAATATTATATTAATTGATATCTAATCATATAAGAAAAATCTAAAATATATTTATTTTACAATTTCAATTTGTCCATTTTTATTAATAATGTTCATATCAGCATAATATTTTTTTATAAAATAGTAATAAATATTATATTAATTGATATCTAATTATATAAGAGAAATCTAAAATATATTTATTTTACAATTTCAAATTGAAAAATTTACAAAATTATTTTAGTTCTTTTTGTTTGCGATATTCATATCAATATATAACATATAGTTATATATATTATATAACTATATTATATATAGTTATACCTATATATAATATAGTTATATAGATATATTGTATAAAGTGTTTTTTTTTTTCATTTGCAATTAAATTTTTTTATATAGATATATTGTATAGAGTGTTTTTTTTTTTTTTTAATTTACAATTAAATTTTCTGAATTTTAATGTTTTGTTAATATTTTTTTATTTTAGATTTTGTTTTAATTTTGATATGATTTTTTATTTTTTTTTTAAGTTTTAATAGATTTTTTACTATTTGTTTTTAAAACAAATATATAATTTTTAAAAATTATTGTTTTGTAGGGAAAAATATAATTGTTTTTCATTTTATTTTTTTAAGTTTTTTGTTTTATCCATTTTTTTTAATTTTTTTAATTTTTTTTTCAAATTTGGGTTTTGATTATATATTTTTAAATGTATTGTTTTCATGGTATTATAGATTATGTTGTGTTTGGAGTCATAAATTAAGATTTAAAAAGTAAGCATTTGAGGGTTGATTTGATGATTTTCTTTGCAGTAACCATAATTTTGATTACCACTTTAAAAAAATGTCATTTTAATACCCCAAATTTAAAATGGGTTCTATCGGTAGCAGTACATTTCAATTTGATGGTTGATTTTGAGGTTTTGGTTTTAATGGTACCAACTACTAAAAATACTTTTTCAAAATATCTATAAATTCAATGTTTTGAAAAAAAGAACAAAAAAATTGTAACATCATTTTTTTTATTTAGGTGTTGATAAGAAGGTTTTTCTGAGCTATTGCATGAGTTTTGAAGACCATCTTTGAAAAATGTTGTAATTTTGACCTCGTTTGAAAAAATGGTGCTATCGGTAGCACCACTTTTTTATTTGGCGGTTGATTTTTATGTTTTTTTTGAAAAATTATGGGTTTTTTGGGTCAGAGTTCTCATTTTGAGGTCACAGTTCTCATTAAGTTGATAAGTATGTTACTAGTCATGTGAAACTAAAGAAATGTTTGATGAAAATGCTAGTCTCTTGTTGTTAAAGTTAAGGATGGTTTGCAGGTATGTTATCACATACAAAAATTCTATTATAGAGTTAAAAATCATATTTGGATGATTATATTGATGAGGGATTTTGGTTGAGGTACATGTTGGGTACATGGTTGAGACAAGTAGTTGATGAGTTGGCACATACATGAGGTGTATAGTTGATGATGTTGGTACATATTAATGAGTCATAGTTGATGAGTAGTTGACACATGATTTTTACATACTTGGTACATGGTTGGATGCACTTGTTTATGGTACATGTTGATTACAGGCTATTTGGTACATGTTGGTGCATGGTTGATGCACTTGTTTATGGTACAGGTTGATTATAGGCTGAGGTACAGGTTGATGCATGGTTCAGGTTTATTGGTATAGGTTTACAACAGTATATCTCACAGTGATAGTGTGACAGTGGTTCCATCATTCTACTTCTACTTCAGTGTGGTTGGACGGGGAAAGGACAGGTGGTTGTAGCCACCTTATGGTTGTAGTTGAAGAACATAGGGGATTGTAGCCTCCTTTTGGTTGTAGTCAAAGAATAGGGGAGTTGGATCTTCCTCCAGGTTGTAGCCTAAGAAACAAGGGGGTTGGACCCTCCTTCCAGTTGCAGCTAGAAAACAAAGAAAGTTGGTGCTTCCAATGAATGTAATTCTTCAAGACATATAAGAAAAAGCATTATGTGTTTTTCTCCCGCTTTGGGTTTCCATGTAAAACAATCATGTACTATGTATGTGTATGATTGTTCATTTGTTCATTTCTTATTTACTCTTCAATTACTGGATGATAATGCTACATTGATATAACACTTGGATTATATGGTTAAAAATGATTAAATTTCTCTATCACTGATTCACCACCCCTCTCAGTAATCCAACAATTGGTATCAGAGCAAGTTTCTTCAGAAATTAGTTTAACCACTGAAAAGTAGATCATGGAGAGAAACAACTTATATACAAATGGAATACCACAATTCAATGGAAAAAAGTATGCATTTTGGAGCATAAGGATGAAAACATATATACAAGCACATGGATTTGAAATTTGGCAATCAATTATAGATGGATACATAGCACAAAAAGTTCCGCCAACAAATGACAAAGTAGTGAAACTCGGTCAGAATAATTCTAAATCCAAAAATTCACTTTTAAATGGTCTTAGTGAAACGATATTAACCAAAGTTGCACATTGTAAATCCACTAAAGAAATTTGGGACAAATTTCAAAATATTTATGAAGGAGATTCAAAAGTCAAAGATTCAAACTTACAGAGGTTAATTTGAACAACTCAAGATGAAGGAAGATGAGAATATTGCAGCTTACTTTTTAGGAGTTGATGAAAACGTAAATGAAATCATAGGATTGGGAGAAGAAATCAAAGAATCTGTAATTGTTCAAAAGGTACTAAGATCTCTTCCTATGAGATTTGAACCTAAGATATCAGTACTAGAAGAAAGATCAGATCTAAACTCAATAAGCATGGACGAATTACATGGAATCTTCACAACATATGAAATAAGAAATGAACAGGAAAATCCAGATATACAAGAAGCAGCCTTCAAAGTACCCAAAAAGTCAAAGAAAAAGGGAAGGAAAAAATAAGAACATAGAAGCAACAGTGACGTCTCGAAAGATGATGAAGAAGTGACCAACTTTGTCAAAAGACTGAACAAGGGAATCAACGGTAGGTATAGAGGTAAGATTTCTTTAATTTGTTTTAATTGTGATGTATTGGTCATTTTTCTAACAAATGTCCTTATAATAAAAAGAGAAATGATGAAGGTTACTCAAAAGGAAAACAAACATATAAAGTCAAAAGAATGACAAAGAAAGTTTTCAAGAAAATCTTATGCACCAAAGAAGATATCTGATCATCAGATGTAGATGAAGTTAGTGACAGTGAGACAGAAAGAGTTATATTCATGGCAGTAGAAGACTCTGATAAAGAATACTCCGAAGAAGAATATGAAGAAGTTGAAGAAGAATATGAAGAAGTCGTAGAAGAAATTGAAGAGGCAGAAGTTGACTACTGAGAAGAATTAATGTGTGCCATAGAAGTTATCAAAAGAGAAAAGAAGAAACTACAAGTAGAACTAGAGAAGAAAGAAGACACTCAAGAACTAGAACAAATGATCACAAATTTGAAGGTTCAAATAAAAGAAGATAAAAGACTTGAAGAAGCAGTCAAAGAACAACTAGAAGAAAAAGACAAGATCATTGAAAAT
Organism: Picea mariana; assembly: GCA_032191745.1. NCBI lineage: Eukaryota > Viridiplantae > Streptophyta > Pinopsida > Pinales > Pinaceae > Picea > Picea mariana. The sequence continues at coordinate 208,673 of JASDQU010100172.1, forward strand.
TTTGAAGCAAAGATTATCACATTAAGAAAGGATATTCAAAAGAAAAATATTCATAACAAATCAAAAGTTTTGGAGGAAATTATCAACAGTTAAAAATCACATCATGACAAGTCCGAACTTGGATACAATCAGACGGAAAAATGACGAAGCTCTCAAACAACAAAGCAAGAAACATATCCAAAAAGCTATGAAGAAACAATCAAGGGGGATAGGAAGATCTACATGGAAGATTACAGGGATAGTCCTCCACCGAGGAGATTCATATTTCATAATCAACAACCGACAGATAGGCCTCAGGAAGAAGAATAATTTATAAGAGTACCACCTTTTAGAAGATCTTCAAATCCCAGGTATCAAACTATCCTTTTTGGTTTATGTTATGAATGTAATAATTTTGGACATAAAGTTGTGAATTGCAGAGCTAACAACAGGAACACAAACAACTTTGAAATTCATAAACAAAGGGGTTATCCAGGAAGGCCTAGTGAAACACAGAGAGGAAGTTACAATATGTTTGAATCTTTGAGCAATGAAGTGAAATGTTACAAATGTAATAATTTTGGACACATGGCTAAATATTGCAGAATGACAGTCCATCCTAGAAAACCACAAAAAAATAACAAAAGTCACAGACGAGAACCTCAGAAAAGGACATGGATAAGAAAGCAAGATTAATATAGAAATGAATAATGAACATTCGCTCTACAAGATAACTAGATGAAACGTGGTTGGTATGTTGACAATGGTTGTTCAAAACACATGACAGGTGATAGAGACAAGTTTCTTACATTATGAAAGGAAAGAGATGGATCAGTCTCCTTCGGAAATGATGATTTAGCTAAAATCATTGGAAAAGGCATAGTCAGAATTGGGAACAAGAATACCAAGGAAGAAAATGTTCTACTAGTAGAAGATATGAAACATAATATTCTAAGTATGATTCAAATGTGTGACCAAGTTCATAAAGTTACTTTTGATTCACAAAAATGCGAGATAAGAAAAGAAGGTTCAACAAAATTGATTACTACAGCTGCGAGAAATTCAAGCAACATATATGTATTAAGTGAAATTAGAAATGAAACGTGTTATCAAGGAAAGGAGGATGAAAGTTGGTTATGGCACAAAAGAATGAATCACATACATTTTGATAACCTTTTCAAAGTCAACAGAAGAGAAGTAGTCATATAAATGCCCCAGATCACGAAACCAACCAACACTTTATGCAAGCATTGTCAACAAGGAAAGCAAACAAATACCAAGTTCAAATCAAAAGAATACTCAACAACAAGACCACTGGAAATTGTGCATATTGATCTAGTTGGAACAACTACAAAAAAGGGTTTAAAAGGTGAAAAGTACTTTCTGTTATTAGTTGATGATTATACAAGAATGATCGCAGTTTTCTTTCTCAAGAATAAGTCAAGCTTTTGAAAACTTCAAGATATACAAGGAAATGGTTGAAAATGAAAAGGATTCAAAAATCAAATGCTTGAGATATGATAATGGAGGAGAGTTCACTTCAAAGGAATTTATGGACTGCTGCAATAGTCATGGAATAAAAAGGCAATTATTCGTTGCTAGGACACCTCAACAGAATGGAGTTGTTGAAAGAAAAAGCATGACAGTACAGGAAATGGCTTGAGCAATGCTAATGGATTCCAAATTGATAGATATATTTTGGACACAGGTAGTGTATATAGAATTTCATATTCAAAATAGAGTAATTCTCAGAAACAACACTAACAAATACCCCTACGAGCTATGGAAAGGAAGACCAGCAAATGTGAAGCACTTTAGAGTTTTTGGAAGCAAATGCTACATCAAAAGAGAAGATGGAAAAACGAAAAATTTTGACTCTCCTGTGGACAACGGAGTACTTGTTGGTTACTCAAGTACAAGGAAATAATACAAGTGGTACAATCTGAGATTGAACAAAGTTGTAGAAAGAATCAATGTAACAATTGATGAAACAAGCAGACCAGAATCAAAGGAAGAAGAAAATGAATCAATGGAACAACTTTTCGAAGAAGAAGAAGAAGATGAAAAGGAAGTAGAAGAGGAAGATGACGAGAGTCTGACAGAAGCATTAGAGAAAGTTCAACAAGTGCCTCGAAAGACACCTAGCAGATAAGTATAGAATAATCATCCTTCAGATCAGATTATCAGAAACAAAGATGCAGGAATTAAGACTAGAAGAAGAATTTGTTCACCAGAACAAACACACCTAACACTCACATCTATGATTGAACCAACCTATTTTGAAGAGGCCAACAAGGATGAATTTTGAAACAAGGCCATGGATGAAGAATTGGATCAAATAGAGAAAAATGGCACATAGGAACTGGTTCCAAGACCAAAGGATAAGAATGTGATCGACACAAAGTGGGTATACTGGAATAAATTGAATGAAGATGGACATGTTACAAGGAAAAAACCTAGCTTGGTATGTAAAGGATATGCACAGGCTGAAGGAGTCAACTTTGAAGATACATTTTCCCCAATTACCAGAATGGAAGCAATCAGATTGCTTTTAGCTTATGCATGCTCCAAAAATATTAAAGTGTATCAAATGGATGTAAAATTAACTTTTCTGAATGGGGAACTTGAAGAAGAAGTATACATTGAAGAACCAAAATTATTTCAGTTGTCAGAGAATGCAGACTATGTGTGGAAATTAAATAAGGTCTTTTATGGTCTAAAAAGGCTCCTAGATCATGGTACTCTAAACTGGATAAATATCTACAACAGGCAGGGTTCAGAAAAGAAAGTGCAAACAACAACCTCTACATCAAGGTAAGTCAATGTAATATTTTATTAATTGAATTTTATGTTGATGATATTATTTTTGGTAGTGGTGATGACAGGTTAAGCCAGAAATTTGCAAAGGATATGCATAATGAATTTGAAATGTCATTACTTGGGGAACTATCCTTCTTTATTGCATTTCATATACATCAACGAAACCAAGGAATTTTTATTTCTCAAACCATGTATATCAAAGAAATTATAAAGAGGTTTGGAATGGAAGATTGCAAACAAGTTATCACTCCCATGCAAACCAATTGCAAGTTAAACAAAGATGATGATTCAAAGTCTACAGATCATAAGCAATGCAGGTCAATGATTGCCAACCTACTATATGTGACAACATCCAAACCAGATGTAATGCAAGCAATTGGACGGGTGGCATGATTTCAAACAACACCAAAGGAATCACATGTATTAGCAGTGAAGAGAATTTTCAGATATCTCAAAGGAATATAAGAGTTTGGATTATGGTATCCAAAAGGAAAGGATCTATCTCTTATTGCCTACACAGATGCAAATTGGGCAGGTTGTATTGATGATCGATGAAGCACTAGTGGAGCAACGTTCTACTCGGGTGAGTGTTTAGTATCATGGCTAAGTAAGAAACAATCATCAATATCTCTATCTATAGCCGAGGCAGAGTATATTTCAGTAGCAACATGTTCTATACAAGTTCTTTGAATGAAACAGAATTTTAAAGATATACATGTTGAGTATAATGAGCCCATTCCAATCTATTTTGATAATACAAGATCCATCAGTATCTCAAAGAACCTAGTGATGCACTCCAAGACAAAGAAGATTCCAATCAAGTATCATTTTCTATGGGAATAGGTTTCAGAAAACAACATCAGAGTTGAGTATGTGGGAACAAAAGAACAAGTGGCAGACATCTTTAAAAAACCACTTCCACGAGAATCCTTTGAGTATCTTTGCCTGAGAATCAGATTTATTTCTACTTCAAAATGAATTATTTTGAATGCTTATCTTATATGTCTTAGATGTACACAAGGAAGCGCCATAAAGATGAAAGTTTAATCAAGGGGAGAAACCCCATATGGAAAGATACATTTTCCATTGATGACAAAGGGGGAAATATTCATTAGATGCAGAGGAAAGAGGCATGGTTCCAGGGGGAGCAATGGTCACAGAGATGCATAGGACAGAGGCATGTTTTCAGGGGGAGCATGAGTGATATGACTTCAGTATTGCATGACATAATTTTAGTATTGCATCAAAGTGTTTCCATCAATGCCAAAGGGGGAGATTGTTGATTAAGGTTGGTTTTCATTGATGTCAACCCTTGAATAAAGTTCGGTAGAGAATTCCAGTAGCACAAATGTTTGGGTAATGGATCCAAGGTTGTTTCATGTATAATTGTATGATTTTTAATATATTTGAAGGTAATACTATTCTATATGGATAGTACATGTCATGCCATTTCTGGTGGTATGTGGAACGTCACATAACTCCTCACGGTTTGAGAGTTATGGCGTTACGAAGTTGGAGGACCCTCATATGTTGTCTTGAAGCTTCGAAAGGTCAAAGAAGTCAAAAAGATTGGAAAGAAGAAATTATTATTTAAATGATCAAGTAAAGTGACAAAGTCAAGAAGGATTATTTAAATAATAAAGTGAAGTGACAAAATCAAAGAAGATTATTTAAATGATAAAGTGAGGTGACAAAGCCAAGCAGGAATATTTAAATGATATAGTAATGGAGAAATTTCTAATTGTGGAAAGTGGTTAACCCTAAAAATGAGGAAAATAGGTTAAGTGACCTATAAATGGGTTAAGTGACCTAGAAATAGGTTAAGTGACCTAGAAGATGGAGACTATAAATAAGAGGCAAGGGTCTCTCATTTTACATCAAACTTGAGAATATTGAATATATGTAGGTGAATGAGGTAACCAAAGGATATCTAAGCCGATTTTCAGAGGGAAGGTGAATAAAAGGGGGCCAAAATTCAAGGGAGGATAAATTCTTTTGATGATGCTTTCTAAGGTATGTTATTTACAGGTCATCTCACCATTTTCGCAATAACGTTTTTTATAGAATTATTCAGACTGTGAGTTTGATAGGCCATTGAGGAAACATATCCAAGTATCCGTGTTAACAAATTTAGCTTGTGGGTCATTGTCTTTTTTGAGTTACACTACATGGAAAATAGGTTTTGTGGCTAGTACTCAAACTAGTCTAAAACATGTGTTTTGGGTAAAAATGTCATAAATATCCAAATTTAGTAAGACCAAATGTGTTGGTTGGAGTATAGGTTGTAGTATTCTATGTAATATTTTCAGATTGTTTAAGCAAATATTACTTGTGGGGCACTGTCTACAAGGTCGCTCTCTAGAATAATCTAAAATTCAAAAAAGGTATGCCATTTTTTATATAACTCCTTTTCTGAGAGGTTCCAATAGTGACACCTTAAGGAATTGCATAAAACACAATGAAGAACATTGTGTATCAGATTCAGATATTTATTCATTACAGGTACATAGTTATGATTATTTCAAGTTAGGGTTGTTGACTAATCCAAAACTAGGCATGTGAGACTAAAGAAAAGTTTGATGAAAATGTTATTTTCTTGTTGTTAAAGTTAAGAAAGATTTGCAGGTATGTGATCATATACACCAGGTCTATTACAGAGTTGAAAATCATATTTGGATGATGATATTGATGAGGTATTTTGGTTGAGATACATGTTAGGTACATGGTTGAGACAAGTAGTTGATGAGTTGGCACATACATGAAGTGTATAGTTAATGATGTTGGTACATATTGATGAGTCATAGCTGATGATTAGTTGACACATGATTGGTACATGGTTGGATGCACTTGTTTATGGTACAGAATGATTACAGGTTGTTTGGTAAAGATTGGTCGATGGTTGATACACTTGTTTATGGTACAGGTTGATTACAGGTTGAGGTATAGGTTGACGCATGGTTGATTCACTTGTTTATGGTATAGGTTGATTACAGGTTGAGGTATAGGTTGATGCATGGTTTAGGTTTATTGGTACAGGTTTGCAGCGGTATATCTCGCAGTGATAATTTATTTATTTTGTTTTGTGAGACAACTAATTCTCTGGGCTGTGAACTAGAGGACCGTGAGAACCATGGGGGAGTTGTGTTGCTTAGAGAAAGTCATACATGAGCAAAGAAGTTGCAGAGATGGCTAGATCCATTATTGTCACGAGAGGGAAGGCGTCGTTGCCAGAATCGTTTCGTGCATGGAGGAGCCACCACAAATTTGTTGAGCATAATTATGATAAAATCCGTTGTTGTCGAGGAAGGTAGAGTAGACATCGTTGTGCAAAAGAGGAAACGTGATTTGGATTTCCGGATCTCCTCACTATTTGGCTGTGGATCAATTCAATTTCTCTGAATAAGGGACCACAATCATTTGTGTGCTATATTTGCTAGAGAAAGCTAATCTCCAGGATCTTAAGTGCATGCAAAGAAGTTGAGGGATTTGTCTGCAGATTCCTTGACTGCTTGCTGTCTAATTCTGAGGATACATTGAAGCTGCATAGCCGGGTACCATTGATAGACACTCACGAGTTCAAAAAAAAAGAAAAGAGAGAGATCAAATGGAACATGATGGAGGATAAGTTTGATTCATGCTCATTCTATGGGATGCACCTTAGACGAGCTGTAGATTTAGTGTGTGGTTGCATCTGATAATATATATGCAGATTTATTGTGTGGTGAAAAAAGATGCAGTGAGTAGTTATTAGGATATGTTTTTGATTGCATGTTATATTTATTGTGTTTGCAAATTTATATTATGAAGAACCAATGAATTGTATGTAAAATTAGATCACGAAAAACCAATGAATTGAATAGAGTAACATAATTTAAATTAGTGGTTTTAGATGTTTTTGATTATGTTTACATGTCTATTAAAAGTTGGAGGGCCCCACTTACATGTTGTCCATGTATATATCTTTGTAAGTGTGTTTAAGAAGGTCAATTGTATGATTCATTGATGCAAATATGTCAATGATGGTTTGAAGTGGTTGTAATTTAAATGAATCAACATATAGCTGAAAGTGGAGTGTTGGAGAATAATTACCAAATGTCATGATTCGTTAGAGTATTACTACTTTAGGAGATTTGGAATTAGCTCAAGATCTTTACCAAGATCTAGAATTTTTTGGATTTTTTTGTCCCCGCAGGTTTCGAACCGGTGACTTTAACATCACGGAGTGGCTTAACAACACACTCCGTCACCGACTATCCTACACCTAGAGGACTACCAAGATCTAGAATTAACTAGATCTAACTCCAACTATATATCCATGTATTGTATATTAATTTGTATATAATAAAAATATTATTCTTATACAATATCACTTATATCATTTTCCAAATCTATTTAATATTTTTAAATAAATATAAATTAAATAAATATTTTATAATGATATATCACAATCCATCTTTTACAAAATTTTAGGTTGAATCTCTAAAAAGCCTCCACCCTTAATATAAACATCCACTAAATTCAAATAGCTAACAATTTAAACAAAACAAACAAGAATAACCGTCCATTTATAGCGAAATCAGATAAACTAGTTCCTACAAAACCGTTAGTTCCGATAGAGTTCTGTATACAGTATAACATTTCACCGCATTTTCGTTATGACGTTATTAGTTTATAATTTTTAATTAAAATAATTTTATATTAATACAATATTTATTTATTTTTAAATATATTGAAATATAATTTTTTTATTTTTATAAAACATTATACTAAATAATTTCTAACATTAATATTCTAGGTTGATAATAATAATAATAATATAACATTTCACCGATAGAGATCTGTATATAGTATAACATTTCACCGCATTTTCGTTATGACGTTATTAGTTTATAATTTTTAATTAAAATAAATTTATATTAATAAAATATTTATTTATTTTTAAAGATATTGAAAAATAATTCTTTTATTTTTATAAAATATTATACTAAATAATTTCTAACATTAATATTCAAGGTTGATACTTCCAGCGGATTGTCTAGTGCTAGTAGCCTAGTAGGAGGAACCCTAAACCCTACATTTGGACAGGCTCAAAGAACTTTTAGGTTAGTCTTTTCTGTCTTAAGCTATGTTAAACGATCAAGTGGTATGGTCTTAAGTTTTAGAAGGAATCAATTTTTTTTAAAGGTGGAGACTTTTTTTTTATATTTTTAAAACTAGATTTAAAAAATTGAATTATATATATTTAATATATATATTATTTTACAAAAGTGTAAAAGATTAAAACTTTTATATACGATTTTTATTTACTTAATTTTATTAATTATTAATATATGTCATATACAATTTTTATTTACAAAACTACAACATGCTTACTTAATTTTTTCAATTATTATTTAAAATAACAAATTAAATTTAAACCCGAAATCACACATCAACTAATACTAACCTGTAAAATTTACCACTGGACCCAAAAAATAAAAATACAATGTTTGTTTATTGACTCTCTTGTTTATTGCCTCTCTTTCAATCCGATATGCCATGCTCCGTACATTATTTTGAACTTTTGATCATCTCTTATGCATTTCGCAATTCGACAGACGAGACAGAGACAGGTTACAGCAATAGGCAAAAGTGAGACCGTCATGTTTTACCTCCTACAGCGGCTGCTATCCTATCCGTCCGACTCATGAAGAACCAACCAGAAATAAACCAAGACGAGATGAAGGCAGACGACAAAGCGGCGGCGACGATTCCCGAAGAAAAAACATGCAAGGCAGAGGACAAAGCGTCAGCGACGATTCCCCAAGAAAAAACTGGCATGTTGATTCGGCCATCAACTTCTACGCCAGGTATACCTTCTTCATCACAAAATTTTGGAAACCTTATCGACATTTTTGGCCTTGGTCCGCTCTCTGATACAGATGTGGAGAATATTTCCAACTATAATAAAGAGACTTTTATCAGCATTCACAACAGAGCTCTGGAGAAATTCTCTATAATCGCCAATGGAGAATATGCCTGCATGTCTGATAGATTCGATGGATTCGATCTTGTTCAAACCCAGTATAAGCATTTAGGACGGAGGCGTGATCTCATTGTAGTTCCTCTCAGTGACTTGGACGTTTGGGAGAGGAACGAGTTGAGAGTTATGTATGGGGAGCTCTGCGTTGAT
>JASDQU010100172.1:272099-283334 GCA_032191745.1 Picea mariana
CAAAGCAGCAGGCTGGACAACGGGGTCAACGGAGAAATTAGCATCAGGAAGAGGTAAATTTGTATTATTCTATTAAGTAATTCTTATTCTGTTATGAAATTGTTGTTCATTAATTAATTTAACATGCGTATATGCTGAATTAAAAGAAATTACTGAGTTTTCTGCGTAGAAGTAGAAGTTTACTGTTTCAATTTATGTATTTAATAGACTTAAATTAATACGGTCACTACACATGGTATCAGAGCCTCGTTCACAATCTGGAGCCTTAAGGGCCAAGCTCCAGCTCTACCTAAGCTCCACTTAACCTGCAAGCCAAGCACATAAATTTTTAACACAAATAAAAAATATATATATAAATGACATACATATTGAAAATGTAAAGGAAGCAGAGGTCTTATAATTGCCAGTAGAGCTTTTGGATGCACTATTATGATCCCAGCAGCACCAGTTTGTTAAATTGTTCCAAGAGTATGAATGAAATTGTGTACGAGAACAAGTTTATAGGACTCTTTGGTACTGAATACTAGAGTTTAAATTCTGCTTCCTGTATACCCAAACAAAAGTTAATAGTTGTCAAAAAAAAAATTAATGGCACATACATGTCATAGATGCATCCATCTTACCTAAACAGAGGAACCTGTACCAGATTGGAAGGCCACCACATATGTGCTGGTTGTACTAGATATTTGCGCAGCAGACCTGCACAACCAAATAAACAAGCATTGATTAGAGCACCACTTCTATTAAAGAAAAACATTAGATAAATTTGTCCAAGAACTCAGAAGATCCCAAGGAAGTCATGGTCAAGGTTGCATCCCATAAAATAAGCAATTATATGCATGGTAGACACAGTAAGGGACCATTTCAAAATTCACATACAATTAAGATAGATATCATAAATGTGTGTGATATAACACTCTTAATCAGTGCATCTGCCTATTATGCACCCACAAAAATGAAAGTCAAAAGAAAATGCATGGCAGATAAACTAAAGGAAAGTTGAGGTCTAAATTGCTATTTATATGTTTGAGAAGTTGACGTCTACATTGCTAAAGAAAAGCAGCAGGAACTTAAGGATCCAGACACAGATTTAGCTTCTGACAGTCAGATAAAAGAAATTGCTTCAATTAGTAGATCAAGATCTCCAAAGAACACGAAGAAACCTAAGCCAACTCAGGAAAAGACTACTGAACCTGGCACACCTTCCACAACCTTTTCCTTCGATCCTTTTCGGATGACCTTGTTAACCTTCAGAATAGGCGAATTGAGGTATAGTCACTCTCGAATGAATGTAGCTTCAAATCTGACTACTCATGTGAATAGCCCTATGCCATATGCACACAATGATATTCTAAAAGTTACTGTTGAATGCAGACGACCAACAATAACGCAAACGAAAACACAAAAACAAAAACAAAAAACACAAACTGAACACAGACGACCAAGCCTGCATTGAATGCACATTTAACCCGATTTCTAAGTGTTCAAACCAAACATCGAAGCCTGAGCCACGAGCTATCGATTTAAGCACCAATCTCGCAATCACGATCAAACCCACAATGACAATTATCCAGAAGAACAATTTCGCCACAGAGCTCTGCCATCGAGTACTCCCTCGACCGAAATAAATATTACTTCTCTCCATATTCACCTTACCCAGGGTCGAAGGAAAGGCATCGGGGTTTGAATGTGAACTGAAAGAAGACATTGTGAAAAAAAAAAAAACTCAAATCGACACCAAATCGAAATAAATCACCGAGTGAATCTAGCAATTATTTCTTCAAATCCGAGTCTTCCGGCAGCTCTTTAAAACACCTTGCCTCTATTCTGAGAATGGAACCTTCGAATTCAATCCATATATAGAACTAGAAGATGCCCATGCAATCACAGGCTGGGGGTTCTCAAACTTACAAATCTCAAAGATGGTGACCAATCTAGCAATGTTGCTTTGTACATAGGAATTAGGGTTTGGCATTGCATACCTCACACCTGCCTGGGCAGCCAAATGCATGACATGAGTAAAGGGCACCACATCAAATAGTTTTTTTCAGCAATGGGGTATCGTTAATATCTCCTTCCACCACAAACACCCCCTGCTCGTATACGTAAATCACCAATCTCCTAGTCACGCATCACCCAATACACAAACCCCAGATGCCCTAGCGCTCTACCGTGGCTATCAACACTTTCCAAGAACGGCCAGGGGCACCATCTGCGGAGTGATTTATTCCTTGGGCACCATGACTGCAAAGGAGACTGTGTTGCCCAACACCCCACCACTGGAGGGATAGCGAGAGACGGGATCTGAAGCAGAGCGGTTTTGGAAATAATAAATGTCCTAGGTGAATTCGCACCAAGCACCAAAGTCAAGCGATCAGGCGCCAAGCCACCAAGGATAGGTCAGCTTGGTGTGGTTCCAGCCACAACCAGCGACAGCGCAGAAACCATGGCGGACATCCCAGCTTGTCGTGGCCAGCTGCAGACACCCCATTCCCGCCTCACATTCGAATGAGCGTCAGGCAAGCCACTCAGCACACAAAACCCAGCACCATAGCGCAGAGGTTCCCACAAGGGGGCGCCACCATGATCAGCACGCCCAAAATCAGGGTTAAAGCCTCTGAGAAGGATACCCATAGGGCGATGGTTATGCCCTAAGCATCAAGCCGAGCCTCCAGAGAAGGAGAGTGCAGAATGGAGAGGCGGCAGAGCGTTGTGGGAATGTTTTGTGTAGAGTTTTGGGGGGATGAGAACGGGAGCGGGGCACATGGACGTCATGCAAGGCTACGCGTTGCCTACTCGCCCAAATTCGATTTTAAAATTTTCATATGATTTTTCTTAATTTATTTATTTTATTGTCGACATATTTGTTATTTAGTTTTGTTTTAAATTATATATATATATAATATTTTATTTTATTTTGTTAAAAAAAAATTATATAACGATTCAATTTATTATTTCAATTTATTTATATTTATTTTACTAAAATAATTAATTTGATAATTTTCACTTATAATAAAATAATTTTATTCTGGATATTAATATATAATGTGTGGATAAAAAATAAAAAACAAAGGTTTAAAATATGCTATTAAATGTTTAAAGGTTTATATATGTTTTAAATCTTTAAAACTAATGTTATAAAGATTTAAAGATTATTAAATCTTAAGATTATTTAAAGATTTAAAGACTTTATTAGTTTTAAAGATTTAAAACTAATATAATTAAATAAAAACAAAAATAAAATAAAATAATATATATATATATATATTAATAAATAAAGTTATAAAAAAATTAAATTAAATGTTAGAGAGTCTATGGGTTTTGAACCCAAGACCCCCCACCAAGCGAAGCGTCTTAAGAAGAGCACTAACACCAACACACCCTTATAAGTCTTTACAAATAAATTCTTATACTTAATTAGATTAATGGTAACACTGTAGCGATTAGAGTGATATTATTATTAGGAAGATACAGTATGAAGATTAAGACTAACTGGTTTATTACCTGACCTATTGATCCGGAGCCAGCTAACCGAGTTGAATCATAATTAGTGAATGCACCGGAAATCAAGGTAAAGGCTTATTTAGCGCTGCTGATATTTGTATCCCGAAGTATAAACTTCGATTGTCCAAGCGTCAGGCTCACGAGACTGTACACACAACTCATCGAGCCAAGCGCCAAGTCCCTCCACTCCATTCCACCAGTCAAAGTCAACGCTAAATCTCAATGCAGTATTCGACAACGCCAACACTAGGCGCCAAGGAAAAGCTCACGAGTCAAGCATCAGAGGATATATAGTTGTAAGCGAAAAGTTAAAAGGACTTAGACTAGGACAAGCGGGAAGGAGGAAGCATACGCACTAGGAGAGTAAGCAAGAGGAATTGGCGAGTATGACGCGAGGCTAGCGTAGCTACAAGGCAAGGGAACCAATAGTTTTTTTTTTAGGGCGAAGAAATCAAGCTTAGACACTTAATCCTAATCCTAACCTAGCCAATCCCCTAAAGAGAGTAATGTTTGTTTACAGACAAGTAAAGAAAACTTATGCCTAACCCTGTTTCTAGTTTGAGTAGCACCAATTTGAAACGTCCTTGAACTCACCCTTACAACTTTGGTTGATGCAGGTTAAAGCATACAGGATGGTCAGGACTCGAGGGAATCGAGGCAGGGGAGCATCGTCGCAAGCACCGCCAACACCACTAGTGCCACCACCACCATCGCTCGAACTAGCTCTCATACTACGCTCGTTGGAGGTCATTAATGAGACTTTAAAGGGGCGACAACCAGCAGGGACCGAAGTGGAACCCCCACCGTCTGGAACGGGTAATCCAAAAGCGTCAAGGGATTCAGGGGGAGGACCTCCACCCAAAGACATCACACGAGAATTTCAGAAGATCAAACTTCCAGAGTTTGCCGGGGGTCGCGCTAGTGAATGCGCGGAAGCATGGTTGGAAGGCATGACAAGGTGTTTTGCCTTAAGGGACTATGCGTCCAAATCAAAGGCGAAGATCGCAATTTTTCAGTTAAGAGACAGTGCCTTGAACTAGTGGGGCAACCTGGAAATACAACTGCACCTTACCCCAGACACCGTATCTTGGGAACTTTTCGAAGAGAGGTTTGGAAGGAAATATCTGCCAGCGTACTACGAGGAACAACAGGTAGGGGCATTTCATGCCTTAGTACAGGGAAACAGAACTGTAGAAGAATATGAGATCAGATTTATGGAACTGGTCAAATATGTTTCATATATGGATAATGACCAACGACAGGCAGAGCGCTTCGTCTATGGATTGAACCCTAAGATAAGAGCTATGGTGCGGATGTGGAAACCGTCTTCAGTAGCAGAAGTGGTGGAAAATGCGCATTATGCGGAGGAACACATGAACTTAACCGGGGGTACAAGACCGACATTTTCGCATCGTCCTGGATTCGTAGGGAAGGCCCCGAGGACATTTCCCAGGGGAGGGGGCTCAAGGCCACTGCCATATGGTAACAGAGTCTCGCCAAGGATAGTAGACACAGGGATTTCAATGGCAGTGAGTGCAGCATCTCGTTCATCGCCAACGACACAGACAGGTCCATGGCCATCTCAGAGAATAGCTAGTAGGGGCAGGGGTTCCAGGGGAAGGAACTCATTTCAGAGACAGTCACATAACAGTGCATGGGTTCAATCTCGTGTTACCTGTTGGGGGTGCGGAGGACCCCATTACCAGAGTGACTGCCCAGAGTTACAATCAGGGTTCATGCATAGAGAAGGAAAGGCACCGATGGGGAGAGCAAGTAGCATCCACCAGATTTACGCAGTGGTTAATAATCGCCAAGACGAACATCAATCCACGGTGGTGGAGTCATCAGGTACGCTAAATCATATCAATGTTAATATTTTATTTGATTCTGGTGTGACAGATAGTTTCATTTCACCATCTGCATTAGAAAAGAGTGGGTTGGCAGCCTACGAGCACGATGACTTTAAACAAGTCGAAATGGCTTCGGGGGAAAAACAAGCTGTAGGACCTAGTGTTGATAATTGCGTGGTAGACCTAGGAGTGTGTACTACCAGGTTGAAGGTATACATCACTGCTCTTGGGGCATATGACCTAATCATTGGAATGGATTGGTTAGCAGCTCACCGAGCTTTGGTAGATTGTTTCGCCAAGAGGGTGCTCTGTGTAGACAATGAGGAAAGGCCAGTAGAGATCCAGGGTGTACGGAGAAAAGTGTCATTACGCTTTATATCAACTATGAAGGTTAAGCGATGCTTGAGGCAAGGGTGTCGACTTTATGTAGTGGAAGCAGTGAATGAAAGGAAGGGACCCTCATTGGATCAGTACCCAGTATTGTCAGAATTTAAGGATGTTTTTCCGAACGAGTTACCAGGATTACCTCCTGAGAGGGAGCTTGATTTTACTATTGAGCTAAAACCTGGTGCAGAACCAATCTCCAAGACTCCGTATCGGATGACAGCACCAGAACTTTGTGAATTGAAAATGCAGTTGAAGGATTTGTTAGACTTAGGGCTAATAAGGCCCAGTGTCTCACCTTGGGGCGCACCCGTAATTTTTGTAAAGAAGAAGGATGGATCCTTATGACTGTGTATAGACTACAGGGACTTAAATCATTCTACAGTGAAAAATAGGTACCCAATGCCGCGAATAGATGACCTCTTCAATCAGATGAAAGGAGCAGCGGTATTCTCAAAGATCGATTTGCGATCAGGGTATCATCAGTTAAGGATTAAGGAAGGCAATATCCCAAAAACTGCCTTTCGAACTCAGTTTGGACATTACGAGTTCATCGTAGTACCTTTCGGATTGACCAATGCACCAGCAGTATTCATGAGCCTCATGAACGGCGTATTCCAGAAGTACTTAGATCGATTTGTACAAGTCTTTCTAGATGACATCCTCATCTATTCCAAGAACGAAAGAGAACATGAGGAACACTTGCGAGTAGTGTTGTCCTGCCTTAGAGAGAACAAATTGTATGGGAAGTTGTCGAAGTGTTCCTTCTTCCAGAAAAAGATTCACTATTTAGGTCATATCATGTCCGAAGAAGGAATCTCTGTGGACCCAGAAAAGGTAAAGGCCATTATGGAGTGGCCAGTGCCGAAAAATGCCCATGAGGTGAGAAGCTTCATGGGGCTAGCAGGTTATTATCGTAGATTTGTAGAGGGATTCTCCAAAATAGCGAAACCCATCACCACCTTGCAGTGTAGGGGGGTTAGGTATAAATGGACAGAAGAGTGTGATAGTGCATTCATTGAGCTTAAGAGGTTACTAACTAGTGCGCCAATTCTATGAGTGTCGGATATGGAAAAGGACTTCATAGTCTGCACAGATGCCTCGAAGCAAGGGTTGGGGGCCGTGCTAATGCAGGATGGAGTGATAGCTTATGCGTCTAGGAAGTTGAAGAAACAAGAAGAGCTATACGTGACTCATGATTTAGAGTTGGCAGCTATAATGCTAGCTCTAAAACTTTGGAGGCACTATCTTGTGGGGCGAAACTTTGAGCTCAAAATGGACCATCAAAGTTTAAAACATCTCTTCACTCAAAGGGATATGAATGCTAGAAAAAGGCGATGGAGTGAGTTTATGAGTGAGTACGATTTTGGTATTTCGTACATCAAGGGAAAGGAAAATGTGGTCGCAGATGCCTTGAGTAGGAGATCATGTATCTTCTCCTTGGTACCCTTAAAGGTCAATCTGAAGGAACATGTGTTGACACAACTCCAAGGAGACAATTGGTATTTAAAGGTTACTTCAAACCTCCAGAGTGGGAGGCAGTTAGATCCAAAGTATGAAGGATATAGTCTGGAAGCAGACGGACTGTTAAGATATAGAGGAAAGATGTACATCCCTGAGAATGGGGATATTCGAAGCATCATACTGAAGGAAGCCCATAGAGCACTTTATTGTACGCATCCAGGTGTGAAGAAGATGTACGCAGACACGAGGAAGCTCTTCTTTTGGGTAGGCATGAAGCGCGATATATTCCATTTCGTTGCCAAATGCCTAGAGTGTCAACAAGTGAAAGCCGACCACCATCACCTGGCAGGCCTCCTACAACCACATGATGTTCCTATGTCTAAGTGGGAAGTCATTTCTATGGATTTTGTTGTGGGGTTGCCGCTCACATCTCATAGACACAATGCCATTCTTGTGATAGTGGATAAGTTAACTAAGAGTGCTCGTTTTATTCCGGTTAGAGACACTTACGATGTCACTGATGTGGCACATGTGTTTGTAAGCGAGGTTATCTGTTTGCAAGGGATACCTAAGAAGATGATTTCAAATAGGGACTCCAGATTCACTTCTAGGTTTTGGACAAGTTTGCAGTCAGCGTTGGGCACTCAGTTGAACTTAAGCATAGCTTATCATCCTGAAACAGATGGGAAAACTGAGAGAGTAAATCAATTCATGGAAGACATGCTTAGGATGTATGTCATGGATGATCAAACCCAATGGGAGAAGTACCTACCTTTGGTAGAGTTTGCCTATAATAACAGTTTTCATATCTCCATCGGAATGTCACCCTACGAAGCTTTGTATGGAAGGCCATGAAGAACGCCATTGAGTTGGGATAGACTAGAAGATCGAGTAACAGTTGGGCTAGAATTGATTCAAGAGATGGAGGAACAGGTGATTCAGATTAGGCAGAGACTAAAGGAAGCATAGGATAGGCAGAAAATTTATGCGGATGCACACAGGACCGACCGAAGTTATGAAGTGGGAGACCAAGTTTTCATTCGTATTAGGCCTAATAAGAGTACCATACGGTTCGAGAAGGGGACAAAGTTGTCACCTCAATTTATAGGACCGTTCAGAATCCAAGAGAAAATTGGACCCGTTGCCTATCATCTCGTACTACCACCCCACTTGCATAAAACTCATAATGTATTTCATGTATCTGTTTTACGTTATTATGTTGCTGATGAATCACATAAACTAAATTGGAAGGAATTGCAGGTATCGGACGTGGGAACTCTCACGGTAGAACCATTACGCATATTGGACCGTAGGGTCCGACAGCTCAGGAACCGTCTGGTAGACCAAGTTAAGGTCCAATGGGACAAGTATAGTCTAGGATCTGCTACTTGGAAAGACACCGAGACAGTACGACCAGACTACCCCTCACTTTTTTTACCACCTCGAGAATATGTTTCTCGAAGGTTGGGTGTATGTAACACCACTTTTGACTTAGACAGCCAGGATTACCTGAGGCATATATACTTTATTTTCTAGTCACAATGAAACTATTAAGTGATACACTTGAACTTTAAAATGTATGAAATTTTATGAATGTTTAAATGTTATTGATGATGATGTATGTAATGTGATCTATTATGTGAAGGTAAATTTTACGAATGTTTAAATGTTATTGATGATGATGTATATGATGCAACATATTGTGAGAATGTGAATTTAATGAATGTTTAAATGCTATTAGAATGATGTTGGATATGATGCAATCTATTTTGGTAAATGATAATCTTATGAATGGGTGTCGAAATTGAATTATGGGATATTATGAGATCTATTTCTAACTGGAAAACTTTGATGTTAAGTTGTTGGTATAAGGATACCAAATAGAAATGATGATTGTATGCAATTACATGATGATAATGCATAGAAATGTATGAGTTTGTGTTACAGACTAATATGCAGGTTATGGGCTATGAAATAGCCAACGTAATGATGATGAAAGTGGATATCATCACCACTAGCCGAGAAACATTATGGCATGAATATAGTATGTGAAATTATATTGGTTTGGATGCATTGCTATGATATGTGGACCAGTGCAGGATTTCAGGTGATGACACTAACCAAAACCGAATAAACGATGACAAAACCCCCAGCAACATGGTGCCACTATATATTCCCTTGTAGGGTGTGGACCCTAGTTATGATTAGGAGGGGTGGAGGAATTTCCCACCGTGTATCCTCTGAAACCTGAAGTCATGGGAGGATGGTGTTAGTTCATGCTCCCCAAGACGTGTGATGATGATTGTCAGTTGTCTGCTAGGGAAGCTTGGTCGAGATAGCGACACTTCCGCTTACGGGTTCTATTTGGAGTTAGGTCAATATAGTTGACGCTCCAAGATAATCTAGCAGAGGAAGGATAGGAATGGAGATGGAAGTAAGTTAGGGAGGAAGGATGAGTAGAAATAGTTGGGAAAGTATGGAGATTTGTCTGATGGTGAAATTTAATGTTTTCCCTTCTAAAAAAAGAAAATGTGTATATATGAATATTCATAATTACGTAACTAAACCACAGTTGTCTAAATAAAATTGTTGAACCGGATAATTGTAATTAAAGGATTTCTCAAACAATTGATTGGTTTGTTGTCTTTTGTAAAAGACTAGTCTTGTTGATCGGATTGGATGCATACATAAATTACTAAAGGATGATAGTTTTTGATTATTACTACATGCACGAGACTTGTATGTACTAGCTACACATGCATTTCTTGTACATATACACTAGTATGTATGAGTTTTCTTGACTTACTTACTAATAATGTCGGTTAATTGTTATGAATGTGTGAACCATGTTTCTTTTCTTTTGTACCATAAGATACCTTAACTTCGGGACGAAGTTTCCTGAAGGGTGGGTGTATGTAACAATCCTAGTTGAATATATGCTTAGGGATTATTAAGTAAAAATTAATTAGGTAATTAATTGTCCTAACATGATTTTAACTAAACAAAGATTGGCATAATAATATTAATTAAATATTTATTAATTAATTAATTGTTATAATTTTGATTAATTAATCAATTAATTAATTACCTATTACATTCAATGACATGGGTAATAAATTTAAGAGGGTTAATAATTTTAATTTGTTTAATTAAATGATTTACGTATACGAGGGGATAAGAAACATTAAATATAAGGATAAGTAAACATTAAATAATAGGATAAGACATTAACTAAGAGGATAAGATAATGAATGTATGGATAAGGAAATTAATGAGGAGGAAAGGGTCGGTGAAGGAGGGATATGACAGGAGGAGTCCTACGAGGAGGGGGATCATTATTGGGGCGAAGGAAGCATTTTGGAAGGGGAGAGAGTTCTGGTTTCAGGGCTTGGATTTTCTGGTTCTGTGTTGGAGTTCTGCAGTCTTGGAGGATCATTACGGGGGGCACCGGTTTGCTGGGGGTTTTGGGCATGGGGGCCAGGATAGCCTTACGGTATCCTGGAGCTAGGAAGYTGGACAGTCTGCTCCTAGCTGGCAGGGAGGAAACACAGTTTGGGAAAATTTGGTCAGTGCATCAGGCAACAACAAAGCAGTAGGCTGGACAACCGGGTCAACGGAGAAATTAGCATCAGGAAGAGGTAAATTTGTATTATTCTGTTAAGTAATTCTTATTCTGTTATGAAATTGTTGTTCATTAATTAATTTAACATGCGTATATGTTGAATTAAAAGAAATTACTGAGTTTTTTGCGTAGAAGTAGAAGTTTATTGTTTCAATTTATGTAATTAATAGACTTAAATTAATACGGTCACTACACATAGCCTGTACCATTTAACCTCAAAAAAAACTATTTTAAAAGAATTAAAATCACACTCAATTATATCCTCCAAATGGCCATAGTACCTATTCTCAGTTTCTTCCGGATTTCTGTCACTTCTAGAGGAAATGTTGGTGACCTTAAACACTGCAGTTATCCCACAATCCGAGGTTTTCATCTTATCATCCAACATTTTGATACGAAATTTACGACCAT